>JABEVS010000241.1:22134-99298 GCA_018290735.1 Coelastrella sp. MACC-549 | reverse complement strand
AATAATTGATACCATCAGCCATAGCATTTACTGCCATCGGCCTCGCGCCCGGTGTTTCGCAGGCGGATTCTTAATCAATTACTACCATCCTCTCTTACGACAAGGGTAAACCACTGGAAACCCCTTGAAGCGTGTTGACGGGCAGATACTCAGTGGTGACACCGCCACACGGCTAGTAGTAGTCGTAGTCGTAGTCGTAGTCGTAGTCGTAGTCGTAGTAGTAGTAGTAGTAGTAGTAGTAGTAGTCGTAGTCGTAGTCGTAGTAGTAGTAGTAGTAGTAGTAGTAGTAGTAGTAGTAGTAGTAGTAGTAGTAGTAGTAGTAGTCGTAGTAGTAGTAGTAGTAGTAGTAGTAGTAGTAGTAGTAGTAGTAGTAGTAGTAGAGCTTAAATGAAACGACAGCAGCGAGAAGAAGAAGAAGAAGAACCCTTTCCGGCCGCAACGAGCTCAATGGCAGCAACTATTAATGTACTGTTTGTAACAGTCAGCAGCTCAACTGGTCAGAAGGTGATTGTGCCACAACATTGTTGCAACAGTATCAATTGATACGGCCTGCCACAGACTGGCAGTTGCCAGTGTCCAACTGCTGGTAATATACTCATGTCAGCCATGTACATGTACATGTACAGCAAGCTGTGCAGCCACTGGCCTTGATGGCTGCATGCACTGCACACTCGCAACTCTCCCCTCCCTGGTCACAACAAGGACAATGTGTCAAAACTCCACTGGCTTGGCAAGCGGAATGTACATTCAACAGTCAACTGCGTGCAACTGTGTGTTGTGTCTGTTGTTGTGTGTCTATCAAGAATAATTCTCTGTCAGATCAACACTGTCAAGAATCAACACCAGGCTGGCCTTTCCAACAACTTACAGCAACTTGTGCTTCTATTCCATACCCAATCGTAGCATACAACCTGGCCTCAGAGGGGCACGTCGAAGGAGCCAACAGATTGCTCTGTACAGTGGCTCCCAGGTGATACAGATAAAGACTGCAATCATCATGACAATCAATCCAGACCTCTCTGTTAAGTGTTCAGATATTCATTGAAACTGTAAATGACGGCTCAACTCAATTCAACCGGGCCGGCATTAACTGCACCACCGGCAGACCATACTCCTACAGCAGTACAAAGTACTGTGTACCTAATGAACACTGCTGGCTAGCTAGCAGCAGTGCTATTCAGGTGTAGAGTACTTGATACTGCTATAGCTGCATTGCTGAGTGGCCATAGAATGGATCACATGGCAGCAGATAGCACTTGATCAAGCCCCACTGCCGCATTGGCTGGCTACCATAGCTACTGGCAGTAGCACTACCAGGTACTGCCTCAAGCAGGTTGCAATGGAGGCATCAGTGCCAGTGCTGCTGCCTCAAACACACTGTATGCCTCAGCAAACCCTTCCACAATGTCCAGGGGAGTGACCCAGTCGACTGCTAGTGGGCTTCCCCAGGGGTTGCGCATGAGTGACTCACCCCTGTGATTCAGTGAATCACTGGCCAGTGAAGATGAGTCATCGTGACCAGCTGCCCAAGATAATGCAGCAGCAATACTGGCAGTACAAGAGGCCTCACTTGCACTGCTGTTTGGATACCTGGGTTTACCACTGTCTCCAATCAGCAGCAGCAATAACTCGTTATCATTGCTGCCGTCATTGCTGGTTATGCCAGCAACTGGCTCTATAGCAGTCACTCCTCTGCTGCCTGCTGCTGCTACCTCCTCAGCAGTTCTGTTCACTGTTGGGCCGCCTGAGGTGTCTGATGCGGAGGCCATGCTGGGGTTGCTGCTGCTGCCAGCTGAGGCGCTGCTGCCGGAGCTGGAGCTAGCAACAGCCTTTGTGTCGCTGCAGCTCAACAACCTGCTGCTGCTTGGAAGGATTCGATGATCAGGAGTGCTGCCGCTGCTGCTGCTGGTGATGCTGCTGCTGCTGCTGCTGGCGGGCTGGGTCGCTTGTTCCAGCAGCAACTGCTGCACATCCAGCAGGATGAGTTCCTCGTGTGCTGTGGGACCAGGTGTGAACTTGAAGATGGTGCCCTCCTGCTTCAAAATCTGCCAGGCAGCAGCCAATGTGCAGATACCACACATGGTATGCAAACCTTACTGATAATAATGTCACAGCATGAGTTGTCACATGGTGACATCAGGTTGTGATGGTATGTAATGTTTTGTCCCCCATGAGCGACTATGTTGGCTCCTCTGGGGTGCCCCTCAGGGGCCAGGTTGTATGGTATCGTATGGTATGTTGTGGACTTACATGCATATGAAGCGTCAACTTCTTATACTACCAAATCATGTACAGCAGATCATGCAGCCGCCATTTGTTAGTGCGCGCATGCTGCTGTGCTGTGGCTCATATGTTGGCAGGGTTATAGAAACGCCCAGTCAGTTTACATCAACAGCCAACTTGTTGTGCCCAAACCAGCTTGTGACAAGTCAAGTCAGCATGTTGTAGAGCGGATTGGGGAAAGAGGTACATACCTGATGATCACATATCTGGTTAACCATTACTGTACACTGTACAGTAGTATCATAAACATACCATACCATACAACCATACCATACAACCTGGCCCCTGAGGGGCACCCCGTAAGAGCCAACAAAGTCGCTCATGGGGGATATAGACTATTTAACGTAGACTATTTATGTCAAAGTATATGGAAATATCTCAGTAAAAGGAGGCACGCACCTGCTTGAAGGTCTGCTTTAGGCCCATCTTCTTCATGCTGCCCAGCCCAGGGGTCCTACAGACAACTGCTGCTACCTCAGAACTCACGGCATGGCCACTGTCACAACTGCACAACAGGTGCAGCGCCGCAACTCGGTGGATGAGGACCTCTTTGGAACCTGAGTCTGTTGGCCAGGCTTCCTCCACTGCTGCGATGGCACGACGCTGTTGTTCATCCACTGCTGCAGTGCAATTGGTAGCAGCAGCGATGCTGAGTGTCTGGCCATGACTCTGATTTGGGACCCCTGCACTTATTGCCTGTTGCTGCTGCTGCTGCTGCTGGGTAGTTTGTAGCCCTGACAAAGCAGCAGCTGCAGCAGCACATGGAGATTTGGAAACTGCTGTGCCACTGCTGCAAGTTGCTGGAGCTGCTGATCCTGATCCGACTGGCTGCTGTGCTCTTGTGACCTGGATCACTCCAGACGATTCCCTTTGATATTCCATCTTACTTCTGCTGCTACCGCCGCCGTCGCTGCCACTGCTGCCGCTGCTGTAGTGGCTGCCTGTCGCTATCTTCCATGCAGTACTGCTGCTTGAGCTGCTGCAGCTGCTGCTGACATAAGTCTGGTCCCAGGCAGAAGCATTGCTGCCGCTGCTGCTCTTCCCGGTGCTGGTGCTGATGCCTGCCCATGGATCACCACCACCACCACCACCAGCAGCAGCAGCAGCAGCAGCGGTTGTTATCCACTCAGATCCCACAGTCCTATCAGGGCCCCTACTGCTGGTGGTGGTGGTAGTGGTGGTCTGTTGATGTTTAGGCAGTGTCTGCAGCAGCAGTGCCACTTTGAGCACCACACATGCTTCATGCTCGGAGGGGCCCTTCTGCAAGTCAAACCTTTCATCATCCAGCAGAACCTGTCAGGCACAGCACACAGAAGCAGCAGCAGCAGCAGCAGCAGCAGGGACACGCATGTCTTCTTACTCTGCGGTGAAGGCACTATAAACTATTGTGACTCGTCGCATGTAACTATACTTCAGAAGGGACTTACTTGACTGCTGATGGTGCACTCACCAGCAGTGCACTATATACAGCTCACATCATACTGAGTGCTGCTGGTGACAAGAAGCTCAAACAGCAGCTGCCATGTCACTGGCAGCTGACACATCAGGTCAGCCTAGATGCAGCACTTAATGAAGACAAGTGCTGCAAATTGTAGACTTGCTTGTCACTATTAGGGCAACAAAGCAATATAGAAACAACGATGAAGTCAGCTGGTGCTGTTGATACAGATTGGGTGGTGTACATCGGCATCACCTGTTTGAAAGATTCAGCTATGCCCAGCTTCTTCATGCTGCCCAGACCAGGATTAGCTGCCACTGCTTTTGCCAGCTTGGAGCTTGTGCATTTGTAGCATGGGCATGACAATAAGTGCAAAGCTGCTGCCCGCCGGATTTTCGTTTTGACGCATCCTTTCCTTAGAGGCCACGTGGCTCTCATTGCTGCTGCCAAAGATGCCTTATATTTCGTTACACCTGTTGATGCTGATGCTGATTGACTGTTTGATTGGGGTTTGGCAACCACTTTGACCACGGCATGCGGGCTCAGCTTAGCTGCAACCACTTTGTGCAGTTGTTGATGCTCACTGATGTGCGACATGGTGGCTGAAGCAGCCCTGAGCCAGGGCGTATCTGCAGCTGTGTTGCTCAATTTTGCCTGTCCAACGGCAGGTGTTGTAGCGTGCTGTGAGGTCGCAAGGCCCTGCTGATGAGGTTCGGGGCTGCAGCTTCCTTGGAATGGCATTATAACATCTAATTGTTGCTGTACGGCTGCTGCGGAGGCAGGACGCCTGCAGTCTTCGCTGCCGAAGACACTGCGCGCGACTGCACACTGTGTCGGGCTGATCTGCACGGCAGACCCAGTCCTGGGGTCTATTATCTGCAAAATACTCTTTCCAGACATCTTAACTGTGTTTCTACAGGCATCAAGGCGTGAAGGACAGCATGTATTTTGCAACCGCAGTGAAACAGCAACGTCATCTCCTTATTTGTGCTTCACGAGACAACCTTGGCTCTTGTTTGCGCTGACTCTGTTGACAGAGACTCAACGGCAATGATAATTGATCATACTATGTCAAACACAGCACACCCGTCCAGGTGACACCCCACAGCACGGATAAGGACCTGTTACCCCTGACGCATACCTCAAACATGCCACGATAAGAATTTACAACGCAAAGTAGCGATCTCCTTTGCATCACACATCAACATGTCCGAGTTGCCAAATTGGCAATGCCAAACATCTCATCGGTTGCAATCATCAATCACGGATCTCATTGCACGTTCGTCTGCAACAATGCGGGCTGTGTAATTAGCGGACAAGGTATTGACTTTTGAAAATGGCCAGCTAAGCTGCACAATACGTTAGAGGCATGAGCTGCAGTTGCAACTACTACCAACCCCAGTCAGCAAGATGCTCTTCTGCATCCCTGTTCACCATGTTCAGCATTTCGTTCCTCCGTATCACGCCGTACAATAACCGATGTTGAATGTAGTAATATACCTTACTTCTCTGCCGCTCTTCTCTCTTGTACACGGGTTGCCAGAGTTGCTGCACATGCGGGACGAGCAGCTAACCTGCAACATGGCAAAATACACATTCACGTTGATCAAATACACAGAGCTGGCCATGCTATCTAGACTTATGCCTTTTAAGGCATCTGTTACATACAAAGCTGCGCAGGCAGCCTAGCTGTAGCTGGAGTTTAATGTTGGCCTGAGCCTCACCCGACGGTCAGGCACGGTGCCACCTAGAGGGTGACCTTTTTAGGTCTATACAAACAGAAGTAAACAGATAATTAACCATGACCTTGTACCTTTCCATATATCTGAGCACATTTGGGTATGGTGATAGATCCACTTCAGGAAAGAAGCCAGGGATGTACAGCAGGTATGAACCAACTGCAAACAACACAACAAACACAGCAGCAGCCACAGCAGCAGCAGCATGTTGCTTGCCAAGCCTTGAAGGCGTTGCTGGCGGCCATGGTCATACCTCTGTGCGTGACAAACTGCATCATGCAGTGAAAGCTGACAATGCAGCAGCCTACAGGGTCTGCAGACAACCACCTCAGGGTGAGGTACGTCAATATCATTCACAGTCAAGTGCTGTGGCCCCCACACCCCACCACGGTGCACCAGCAGCAGCAGCAGCAGCAGCAGCCCCCTGTCCCTCACCTGCCACATCTGCCACGCTGAATGTGTTGTCCTCCAGGTAGTCTCTGTCAGCCAACACCTTGTTCAGGTTGCCGAACACGTCAGGCATGGACTTCTCCCTGGAGGAGAGTAAGGGAGGGGGGAAGGGGGGCTGGGACACATCACAGAGTTGAGGTAGAGGATAATTTGGTGGTGGCAGTGGAGATTGATTGATATTATTGACTGTCTGCAAAGGAGATGCCCACTGAGGTGGTGTCCATCTAATTGTGTCTTGCGACCCTTGCTGATTCTCCTCCAGTTCAAGATCTGCTGCTCCTGTATTCATACTGATGGCCCGTTAGTGCAGTTACGGTAACATTCCTGTCCAAATGATCATTTGGCCTCGCAGCTCATTATCATTTTGATGTCGGTTTGAGCCTGACCTGTACTTCTCAACATAAGCCGAGTTTGCCAGGGTAGAGTTGGCAAACACCACCCACTGTGTGGCCTTGGCTCTGTAGCATTAGGGGCAGCCGCAGCAGCAGCAACAGCAGCAACAGCAGCAACAGCAAAAAAATGCACAGGCTATCACGGGCTTAATCGTGAGCACGACAAAGCACTTTGCGTGGTTGTGTTGCACATTGTTGCACAAAGTAGTGCTGTTCATCATGGCCCCCTGTGTAAGCATGCCGTAATCTACCTTTGGCATGCCTAGCCATGTAGTCTAAGCTGCTGATGTGTGATCATCACAAGATGATCTTTTTCATCATCATCATCATCATCATCATCATCATCATCATCATCATCATCATCATCATCATCATCATCATCATGACGCTCAGCAGCACAAAGTCGTGTATAGCCCACCAGCCTACAGGCTGCACCTGCACTTGAGTCTGCATGCACTCTGGCACAGCTACAGAGGAGACTGACCTTCTCTCTAATGTGTCCAGTTTGTCATACTTCTCAGCTAGATAGGTCAGCAGTGCCCCACTCTCAAACAGCGTGAAGTCACCATCAACAAGAGCAGGCACCTTGCCAAAGGGGTTGACCTGTATGTGCAATTTGGCAGCAGCAGCAGCAGCAGCAGCAATGGCTAAGCAGCAACCTAGAAGTCCACAACATATCTGGCTAGCATGCCATGCCAATAACCATGATAGGTTACATTTACTCTGGTAATACAGGGTGGCAAATGAGCTGCGAGCTCATACACAAGTGGTGTAGTGGTGCAAGCGCCCATGATTGCCTGCAGCTGGCGGTTGCTGCTGTAGCATGGCAGCTGATGTTGCACAGTAGGGTGGCTGAAACTGATAGAAAAGTGTTTTGGTTTTACGTTATGTGTGCATGACCATCACCTTGAGAAATTCCTCGCCCCTGTGCTGCCAGTTTTGTTTGATGTCAATGTTGATCAATTCGGCATCAATACCCAACTCCGCCAGGTACCTGCGGGCGAAGAAAGGCAACCGTTTGCAAATTGAGCACGAGCAGAATGAAGGATGTGATCACACATGCCCCTGGGTTATCGCTGCAGTGGACCGTTGCATCTCCGTGAAGGCAACTGCTGGGCCTTAGATACCAGTGAATGGGCTCAACCACCTCCCTTGACATGTAAAAGTAGTGCATGACATTGCAGTTGTAGCAATATCCACATTTGATGCCGGGCATGTACAGTTCAATGATCATGCTACGTAGCATCTCACGCGCCATTCCACGATGAGCCCCCTTGATGCTGGGTTGCTGTACAGCTTCATCAGAAACACTTCCAATGCAGCTATTTGCGCTTGTCGGGGGTTAGGAGCTGCTTGGTTGCTCACTACTCAGACAGTTAGCAACTGGACTCGTATCCTTCTTGCAATAGGTCTGGGCATTGGCTGCGACCACAAGGCTTGTGCATAGGCATAAGCAGGCGCCAGTAAAGAGTCAAGGCTGTAGCTACACACCATCAGCAGCAAATTGGCAGCTCAGCTTTCTTGTCACTCTGTCAGTGTCCATAACCGTTATGAATGATTGAAAGCTCAGGATCTGGTCAAAACCTGATCTGCAGCTGCCATTGGCAGCTTCATCTCGCAAATAGAGCTGCCACGTCAAACCTCTCTGAAAGAAATATCACCATTGCATGAAGACTGCATCCACTAAATCATCTGCATCCTAAAGCATCATGCTTGAACGGGCCGCTGTGCAGCATGTCCTGCATTTCTCAGTCTCAACCCTGTACTCATTACAGGGCCCCTGTGACGGTTAGGACCGAGAAACGCAGTACATGGAGTACAATGCCCGGCAGGCTGTGCGGCACATACTCACTGATAGTATGTGCGCTGCTGCGATGAGCCAACAATGGCTCATGGGCATTAGACAACAACATAGTAAACCATATGAATTCGATCTGAAAACAACTGTACAATGATGCCTGTATTGCGATTAAGAGATATTTGTTGTACAAAACATCTAGACTAGAAGATGTTCTGCCAGTTCGGTGTGAAACTCCAGGTGTACAAAAACAACCACCGTAACAAGTGCCACTGATGGCCTTGCACAACTAACGGTCAGGCATGTGCGGGCGGAAGTGATGCTGCCACAACTGACAAACAGATGCCGCATCTGGCAGTGCTGCTGGCTTTGCAAAGCTGTACAGTGCACCAAGACATCTTCACTTGAAACACTCATACTTTCTAGTCAGCTGCTTTGTAATCTCCTCTGCAAGCACCTGCCACTCAGTCGGCTGTTGACGCCCTGCCTGCTGCTGCTTGTCTGGGTGGTAGGCCACTATAGCCTTCTTCAGCAGGTCTTTGCCGGTTTCTGCAGTGAATTGGGTGTCTGGGGCCAGCCTGCAGGTGGATTGCAACAACTTCAAATTATAATCCCAATTACAACAGCATGCACTCAGCAGCCACAAAAGTATGACACAAAATTGGTCCCAGACAAGGTAGCTCTGCTCCTGCTGTGATGCTGTCAGTACCTCAGATCTCGTGAGCATCAGTGTTGCCACTGAGTAAGATTCTGAAAGCAGTAATGTTTCTGCCAAGCTAGCTCAGAGGCAGTATTGCCTACTGACATGACAGGTAATTGCCAGATACTCAAACGTTGTGAGTCCACCTTCCAATATGATGACTTGGCAAGTCACCGGGGCACTGCTGTTGAGGCTCATATGCAACAGTACAGTCTGACAGTGCATTGCTGTTGACTAGCCTCTACCTCAAAGTGTGACGCATCACAATGCAGTGTTGCCGGATGGACTACTACCAACGCCCACTGTCAACTGTAGTTACAGATGGTGGCTGAGCAGGATTTGCAGAGCAATCAGCAGCTGCCTCCTACCTATTAGCTGGATTTGCTGGAGGATGCTTCGCATAGCAGTGTTTCAGCAGATCAATCCAGCCCTTGTTGGCAGCAGCATAGAGTGCCCGCAATTCATCACGCAAAGCCTACATACAGCAATCAGGTATTCAGTACTATTATTAAGCATGAGCACTTGAGAGGATTGGCCTGAGCAGCACAGCTGGGTGCTCATGGAGCCATGGGTGTCAATGCACTTGGCTGCTGTGCACTGGAAGCTCCTCCCTAAGGCCCACTCCCCTCCCACAACAGTTCCGGAGTGGCACCACAGTGATGCACTAGTGCAGTTAAGCAAGGCAATAGCCCTCTGTCAACAGGCATGGGCAGAGCATCATGCGCTTACAGTGCTTGTGATTTCTGCTCTATATGTTTTTTAATCTTGGTAAACCAGTGTATTTGATAAAATGACCAAGTATACAGTGAATCTATCCAAGTAACTGAGGAGCTCCCATAAGCAACTCTGTTGGCTCCTAGCGGCGGGCTGCAGAGTGCCTGTCAATGGTCTGGCCCTGTGGTACTGTGGGGTGCTGTAATGAAGCACTGTCTGCAAAAGCCTGTGGTGGCAAGTGGCTGTATTGGTATTGGTATTGGTATTGGTGGCAAGTGGCTTTACCTCTCTGATTGTGGCCTTTTCAGCTTCCTTCTGCTGCTCCTCTGCAGTGACTCGACTGGCTTGATACTCTGATATGGCATCACGAGCTTCCTGTATACATTTTGAGATGAAGTGCAGCACATCACCAGGTATTTGTATATAGCTCAGGTCAAGTACACTGTCAGCCGGACCGCCATCTTGAGTACGTCATGCTGTCATCACATGCCAGTGGCTGTCAGCACTGCTTGGGAAATGTTGATGCTTTTCCTGCTGACAGAGCAAACAGCCTCAACATTTCCAGAGCAGTGCTGACAGCCATGTGCCCTGCCCTGTAGAGGCGCTGCAGGGCACTGAACATGTCTGATAATGAATCATTGACTGTACGAGGAAACTTTGGCCTGGTAAGCCAAAGCTTGAAGTGTCAGCACTGCAGGGGGCTGTTATGAAGTCTGGCTGTAGTATGCCGTCTGCCGTAGTGAGAGTGGCGGAGTGACGTGGCGACCCTGGTCTGCCGTTCAAAGGCAGGGGTCCGCCATATAGCGGTATATATGCGAAAGTTGGCAGGTTGTGTAGTGTCTTCGGGTGTTGTGACTGATGATGGTGGCTGGCAACCACCAAAACACGTGTCTCACAAGCCATCCCGCTTGTTTGCAGACTGCTGTTGGGCGTGAGTTAGAGCCCCGCTTGGTCTGTGCCTGTGATGCTACTGCAGGCTTGCATGATCGCATATACTTGATCCACACTCATATCATAAACAGAACAATGAATTCAAAGAGCTGCAGTACAGTCAGAAAACTCACTCTGTACCAATCTTCCATCATAAGGCTGATCTTGTGTGGTATGGCATCCACCAGCAGCAGCACCTTCAAGAAAGCATCACGGCTGCGCTCATCAGCACTCCTGCACAGTGCTGCTGGCATGTTGAAATCTTTGGGCACCAGTGTGGGGTTTAAGATGGCGCCACAGACCTGCAGCAGCACCAGGCACCATGCAGCAGTGGCAACAGAGCACTGTCTGATTGGGTCAGCTGACCTTGCTGTACTGTGACATTACACCATCATTGTTACATTATAATTGCTACTGTACATACATGTATTACTATTGTTTTTATATTATTATGACATGATCGTTACATGATTGTTATTTTGTGGAACGGGATGGTCGGCTGGTGGCAATGGCCTTCCTGGCACTTGTCAACAATCCTAACCACCTTGTCTCAGTACCAATAAGTGCAGTTATCCCGTTATCATAGCCATATTCGCCCAAAACAAGGGAAAACTACCCACGAATATATCACTGTGTTCTTTGCTATATTCCTTACCCACCTAAGGATTTCAGCAAGGATATACAGCAGGTTAGGAAGGGCTTACAGCATAAAAACAGTATAGTTACACCCGGACTCAAACCTGCGCTCCTCGCATGCGGGACCTGCGCTCTTACCACCACGCTACCAATCAGCAGCGTGCCTAGCACATGCTCACACCGCTGGCAGTCAACATATTTGCAGCAAGATTTGATTTGCTATTCTCTGGCTTATTGAAGCCGTTGAGCTATAAAACCCGTTCAGAGCGTTGTCATGATCATTCCTGATGTTGAGTGGCCAGCAACAGCCAGTGCACCAGCATGAGGTACAAAACAAAGGTAGGCCACATGTCAGCATGTACACTCTTATGGCTGTAATAACGGGTTAAATGATTTATCTGGTCACTATATTCGACCCTCGGGTGGACACGTGCCCATATTCCCTGCTCGGTAGGGCAGGGAATTTGGGCACGTGTCCACCCTCAAGTCCAACATAGCGACCAGATAAATAGTACAGATGACAGATCATTACGGTGATGGAGAGTCAGCGTATCCAGGTCACAAAGATGTCAACTGCGGCGTCAAGATTGCATTAACTTATACACTGCAAAAGCTGTTCCTCCCACCTTGTAAAGGTGTCCTAGTCTGCTGACTGCTTGCGCTTCTGCCTGGAGGTCTCTCTCACGAGCCAACACGGCTGCTGACTTGTACAAGTCCACAGCAGCAAGAACGCCCTCCAGCTCATCAGCGGCGGCAGCCGCAGGGGACACATATGTTTTCAGGCTCTCTGGTGTCTTGCTGAGTCGCTTCATTCTGTGGTCTAGGGTTTGAGCTAGCAGCTCATCCCCTTGAAGGCGAGCCTGCAGGACACAGAGAGCTTCTTCAAGGCCTGCAGTGTCTGAAACATAGGAAATTGAAACCGGCAATCGGGTTGCAATGGCGCAGCTATGTGTGCCTAGGTAAACTGCTGGCAGGACGACAGTGGATTGATTACTTAGTGTCTATTGCTGCAGGAAGCAGTGTTGTGTCTGCCATGCAGAGGCTGCTGAGCCCTACAGCGTCTGAGAGACTCTTTTTACAAGCATATCTGGCCAATTTGGCTGATTAAGACCTGCACCAGGGACCTTCCAGTATATATACTATATAGGACACTGCAGCTGAGCTGTGTGAACAATGCAGCTAAGGTACCTTCTCCTCCTTGCAGCTGTATAGACCACCATCAGTAGAACTGATCAACCGGCCTGATTTGTTATGATAACACAAGCCCAAGACCAAGACCACCGCAACCATAACGCCTGACCTGTGTTGACTGACAGCGACAATTCATCTCAAACAATTTGTCTTCAATGGTCAGCAGTGACTCTACTGCTGCCTCATCAGCCTCATCAATTGCTGCCTACAAGAAAACAGCAAGACTTTTGCTGCTCAATTTGAAGCTCAAATTGAAGCTCAATATGAAGCACTACTTGAAAGGCACTGTCTGCATTGGGTGTTTTTCAGTTGATGGAGGTGCATACTGAGCCTCAACCCAAGGTTTTGGCAAAGCAGTTAGCATTCCCAGCCGCAAACAGGCAGACTGTAATGAGCGCAAGGCACATGAAATGCTGATGGTCAACAAGAACAAGAAGAAGGGTTACCCTGTTTGGCCGCAAGGCCCTTGAGATGCCTATGGTTACTAGCCATGTCTACTGGACAGCATTATTGGTTAGATAGCAACGCAGCATCTGCCGATGCAGATGACAGCTAACAGGTACAAGGAGAGCCTCAAACCACACACCAGAGCAGGTCAAAGTAATGTATTTGCCTATGGGCAGTCATAAATCGCCTGCAAGAGGCTGGCGCACCTGCAAACCTTCCATCAGGGGTCGACTGGCTTCTGCAACCAGCCTAAGACAGTCCTGCCAGTGTGCTTGGCTTCTTGCACTAGCTGCTGGGTTGATCAAGTCAGCTGCAGCCTTTTGAACGCCCTCCAGAAAGCAGCACGTGGAGTAGATCCTCCACTCACATAGCTCTTCTGTGATGACAGTATGTAGCTGCTCCAGACTTTGCACTGCTGCACAGATGTGTGAGCTGTTAATCTTTACTGCGGCGACCGCATCCGCAATATATATGTCCACGGAGATCTTGATGCCGTCCAGGACATTTGACAGCCATGCATCGCCCTTGTATGCGCTGTTGCCGATGTCGTAAGCTTGGCACTTGTGCAGCACTGACTGCCGCAGAAGGTCGCCTCGTTCCGCGTTGCGCGGCGTTAGCTGAGCCAACTTGGTGAAAGTGGCACCCAGATTCTTGTGCGCGGATGCATAGTCATCAGCTGTCGCTGCTAGACGCAGGGACTTGTTGTACAAATCCCGGGCGACAGTTAGGCAACTAAGCTGCTTGTCGGCACACTCAGCTTCAGCTGAACGCGTATACCAGTCGTTACCGCGCTCCCTCAACGCTGTGGCTGACGTACTTGCCATCGAGGCGCAGGATGGAGTCCTGTGGCTTATCGTAGGTGAAGAGAAGTGCACATGTGGGGACTCTCCCCGACGACTGCCCTGCAGTAGATTAAGTGACTGACCAGCTGTCACAGCCTGCGTATGTAAGTGCCAGAGCGCCTGGCAGCTGAATAGACACCGGGACTCCTAGTTCGAGAATAACCCACATCGCCCACCAGACTGCCTCATCAGCCGGCACACGTATCAGGCTGAGTAAAGCATGTACAACCTGCCTTGTACTGCCTGCACTCGCACATGTAAGCCTCGCCGCTCGCATGCGCACCATCCGCTGTGCGCACCATACGCTGGTGCGAACCGGCCGGCCACGTGGTACCATACGCTGTTCAACCTTTCTGAGCACATTTGCTCGTCCCGGTCACTTCCCGAGAGTCTCTGCTCATTTCAAAGTCAATATAGTCTTTATTTAGAAAATATCTCCCAAGCAGTAGTATCTCTGGGCTGTTTCCATCGTTGACGCTTGGGCTATTGCCATCGTTGACGATTTTAGGAACTTAATTGTTGAACAGCATGCTGTGCTGCAATCGCGAGGCTGACAGTGGCACAATATGATGGTGGCCAGTGCAGTGACTGCTAGTGAACACCGAGTCAGCATCATGCAGGGGCAGCCAGAAGCTGTGCTCAGCCCAAGTGGGGTGTGCTCATCATGAGCAGTGAGGCTCACCGAGTGGCACTGCAAATGGACAGCGTGGCACCGTGCAATGCTGTGCTAGGCTAGCAGAACTACTGAATGGCACACTGCTAGTACTACTAGTAGTACTTCAAGTCATGGAAGATCAGCGTGATTACGAGTGCCATCATGAATTCATGAATGATTCGAA
Organism: Coelastrella sp. MACC-549; assembly: GCA_018290735.1. Classification (NCBI taxonomy): domain Eukaryota; kingdom Viridiplantae; phylum Chlorophyta; class Chlorophyceae; order Sphaeropleales; family Scenedesmaceae; genus Coelastrella; species Coelastrella sp. MACC-549. The sequence goes on along the minus strand of JABEVS010000241.1, from coordinate 84,899 downwards.
TGACTCATTCACTCTGGTGGTGGTCTCTACGGTGCTGCTGGCTAGCTAGAAGAAGAAGAAGAATAACCCTTTCCGGCCGCAAGGCCTTTGGGAATATGTACTTGGTGGCTCAGCCACACTGGCAGACCAAGATTAGACCACCCTCAGGCGCCTTCAAGGCAGAAAAGCCCACTCAGTGGGGGTCGTATTCAACCAACTTACGTCATGATATGACTCATATCATGTCATAGCTGAGATACACACAGCAGAACTCCAACACAAGACACACTGAGCATGGAAGGCTGTGAAACCCAACAGCCATTTTGCAGCAAAAGCATTGCACAACACATGTGACATCATAATAATCATGCACTCCGCCTTGTTCAAAAGTGGATTGAATTCACTGGGTAGATTTGAGGCGCGGGGCCGATGGCAGTAATGCTATGGCTGCAAAGTACTGATTATTATTATTATTAACACATGTGACATGGCAGGACGCAATGACAACAACAGTTCACGGCGGACGTAGCACCACAAAATGGGCAAACCTTACCACCCCAGCCAGGAATTGGTACAACGACATATGATGAGCATGTGCTGTCAGGAACAAGGACAATGTGGGCTGCGAGAAATCCAACTGCGGGTACATATCCCGCACATGTTGCACACCAGCACTACTCAAGATAACATGTTGTTCATGACCAATAACATCTGCTTCACACATATGACATTTCCTGGACATGTGATAAACCCGCAACATGGAGTAGTGACTAGCCGAAAATGGAGCACACGCACAATAAAATTGAGCCACCAACCGTTGTTGCTTCGGCGGCAGAGGTAGGTGACATGCTCCACAAGCACGTGCCCAAGAATCACGATTTACTGGATGCAACAATTGACACACAACAGCATGTTTGCAATGAACGCAGGCGGTATTATCAGGGGTCATCTGACAATAAGACGCTTGCAAGGTGCAGCGATAACAGGACCGCAGAGCAGTGCTGATTGGCCTCCAAAATAGAGGCCTGGGATGCTGCATGGTGGATGGTAGTGTACAATGACTAAAAGCTTGCAAACGGCGGCATGCAGACAGGAGGCTATGCAACCAACAGCCAGAATAGTGTCCAACAATGTCACAAGCCAACTGGCACATCTGTGAGATAATGGAGCAACTACAAGCCACTAGTGTGTTTCAGAAGTGCACAACATGTTTGAAAACAGTATGCTGTAGGGGCAGCATGCCATAATGTAACAACATGCTCCAAGCAGGTGAGGCATTTGGCAGCCGGTGCAAGCCCCGGAGAGCCTTATTTACAACAGTCTGCATTTTAAGATCAAGACATGAATGTGGATCAAGAAATCTGGGGCCCCAAATTTGGCATCCAAATGTACAACGTGACAACACAGCAGACCGCATGGCCTGCAGGTATGCCGGCACACTGTAATGCAAGCCCGCAGCACGAGCAGTAGACACAAAGGCATATGCAGCAGACTTTGCAGCCTGTAGATGAGCCATTTGCATGCGGCCTAATTTAGCGTCAATTGGGTTGGCATGAATCAGTAAACCAAGGATTTGAAGCTGTTGACCTGCTCTAACAGTACATGTGTACTGGTTTTGATTTGCAGCTTCGAAAAGGAGTCATGCATGAGTACCATGACCTTAGATGTGGCAGGAGACAATTTAAGATGCAGTCGACTCAAAGCAGCTTCCACAATATGCAAAATGCTGGATAAGGTAGCCGCAGTTGAAGCCAGCAACACAAGATCATCAGCATACTGTAGAATAGGCAACGGCCGCAGAAGGCCATCACATGTAACACCCAATGCAGGACATCCTGCATCAACAGCACAAGAGATGGGCAAAGTATATTTGTTGAACAACAACGGACTCAGAGGGTAGCCCTGTTTGACGCCTTTACAAGCAGTAACAGGTTGTGTAAGTCCGGCAGGTGTGCGGACTACATACTGTGCACCATCATACAGACACCTAAGCAGCCGTACAAGTTCAACAGAGCAACCAATTTGTTCACAGATGGCAAATAAGGTGTCATGATGTACAGAGTCATATGCTTTGTTCACATCAAGTAATGCAGCAAAAATGGGTCGACGATGGCATGCACTCCAATCTTGCAAACAACGCATCACAAATAATGGCTGTAAGATGCCACGGCCCGGACGGAAGCCAAACTGATAATCAGGCAGAATGTGATTGGACTCTATGACAGTACTGAAACGTGCAGTAGAATGAGCTGCAGATATTGGCTGCAGACTACAGCTGCTACAGTCAACATCATAGCCTATAAGTGGCAGTGCCATCATCAGCGACTCTACAGGCATTGACACTGCCCGCCAACCATGCAGCACAATTGTGGTCCCAACGTGTTGTGGCTGACGCAACATTTTGCAAAGCAAGATGACCTGCAAGATCTGACGTCACTGCCCAAGGGCCTTCCGAAGGCTGACGTCACTGCCCAAGGGCCTTCCGATGAAGGCTGGACGTCACTGCCCAAGGGCCATCGGATGGCTTTCACACCAGTGAAAATACTTCAAAAGTTCTTTATGTGCATCTTCAACATGACTCCTCAGGCCCTCTGAGGCCGTCGGAAAAAAATAATCCCACTGCCGAAGCCGGTTTCCCGGCTTCCGGAACCCCCCCCGCTTCTTCAGTCCATCCTTATCTCCCCCCTTCTGGCAACCCCGGTTGCCGGAAGAGGGTGCTGCTGGAAACGTTTCCGTTAACGGGCTACCGCAACGGTGTTTACGGCAACCCCTGAGCTGCCGGAATTGGCGTTGCTGGCATCCATAGCAACACTGTTTCTGGCAGCTCTGCTGCTGGCAGCCACGGAAGCGGGTCTGCTGGAAGTGGGGGGGATAAGGATGGACTGATGTATCCCAGGGTTTCCAGAAGCTGGGGAATACCTATTTCCGGCAGCCTATACACCGTTTCTGGCAGTCACACACTATATATATTACCCATTAGCCATAGCAATCCTGCCATCGGCCCCGCGCCCCATTTCAGAAGCGGACAACAACAACCCATGCTGAGCGGTTCGACCGCCATTATGCTCTGGCAGTCACACTGCAGTAATGCTGCTGACTGTGATTAGCAGCATTACGAATGCGATAATGCTGATATGGTGCCATACTACAATCAGGTTACAATAATTCAACCTGCAACCCAGGATGGCCTGCCTGCAAGCACCATGTACACCCTCAAGTGCACACTGCAGGACTTGGAAGCAAATTGGCAGATGCACACCACATGGCTGCAGAAACAGCAGGCTACTGTGCTCTGTTGTGCCTAGAGTCACTGCAGAATGCTTGTGATGGTGCCATACTGTGTGATATTCACAATGATCAGCCCTACAGCCCAGACTTGCACACAAACTATTGCGACAAGCATTGTTTGTTTACAGATGCACAACACTCATGACTGATGACCACCACGGTGGTTGTTCACACAAGTGTCAACTGCGGCAGTGCTAGCCGGCAAACCAGCTGCTTAAACATGCGTGACTGGAGGAGAAAGAAACCGGATTGCAGCGCTAGTCCTATTATTCACCAGCAAGGGACCCAGGCTGTTGCCTTTGAGCTTTGACGTCTGGTGTCCTACTTCTTTGCTGCTGCTGCTGCTGATTCCTCTGCTGAGCGCTGCTGAGCACGGGCAGCCACGGTGGCTGCACATGCGGGACGAGCTGCCAGCCTGCAATTACCACATTCGAAGAATTATTCATGAGTCAGCGAGTATTTCATATAGCAGACTAACTTTTTCCATATGGCTCTATCTCTTTCACACTATTGCATTGTACTTGTCTCAACCAATGGTGGCATGCGTGTAACTAATGTTGACAATGCCTGCTGACAAATTGCCATTTAGTGATGCAGACACGCAGGTGGCATCAAATGGAAAAAGATAGAATGCCGCTGATGTCTATGCAGCCCAGTGCAGAGATTCATCAGAATCCCAGAAGTCAAATGAATGACCAAAGCACACACAGCTGCATGGCTCGTTACCTTTCACAGTGGCAAGCATGAACAAAAGAGAAAAAGTTATTCATATGGTATGCAAATAATATCAATGCAACGAGTAATCAGAATGGTTATTTCAAAGTGATTTTTAGAAAATTCAATCAGACAAGGTTTGAATCTAAGTCTGCTTGAATTGAATACATACAGTCATCGCTGTTGTATGGATGTATACCTCTTGCATGATGGCCGCTGGCTTCCACCCACCTGTCCATGTACTTGACAACATTGGGATATGCTGACAGGTCCATCTGGGGGAAAAAGGCGGGAATGTACAACAGATACGAACCAACTGCGGACACAGCAAAATCATCATCATCAGCAGCAGCAGCAACACGATGTTGTCGTCGCAGTGCCAACCAAGTGCACTGCCTTCTAATGCTGCTGTTGCTGCATGCTGGTATTCCTTGTCCAGCACTGGATAGAACATGCAAAGCTTGGCACCGACTGTTTATCGTTTTTTGGGAGCAGACAACCCTTCAACCACCTTCATTGTGGTTAACTTGACAGCTATTCGATAGTAAAGGCTGATCACAGGCCAGCATAAGGGACGTTATCAGGATACATATCTAGCCAGATGCACGCGTCCCCGTTTTATAAGTCACTTCCTGCTGCAGGCAAAATATCTGCAGCAGATGCTGACTTGTGGGACGGGAACCCGTGTCATCTGGCCACCTACATATGGCATATGCCACTGTACACCAGCAGCAGCAGCCTGAGCCTGGAAGCAGCAGCAGCAGCAGCAGCAGCAGCAGCAGCAGCCCCCTGTCTCTCACCTGCCACATCTGCCACGCTGAATGTGTTGTCCTCCAGGTAGTCTCTGTCAGCCAACACCTTGTTCAGGTTGCCAAACACGTCAGGCATGGACTTCTCCCTGGAGGAGAGTAAGGGAGGGGGGAGGGGAGGGGGAGGTGATGATGCATCTTGACCACTCATATGACCTTTCATACGACCAATATAAATCAATTTTATACGACAAGTTGTCAGGCCTGTACCGCCTGTGCTTGCAGCTGCTGGGTCAGAGGCGCTAGCAGATCTGGCCAGCCACACCTGTAGGCTTCTACAATCCATGAGTTGGCCAAGTCAGTGTTGGCAAACAATACCCACTGATTTGCCTTGGCTCTGCAGCATAAATGGCAGCAGCAGCAGCAGCAGCAGCAATGGCAATAGTTGTCGAACAACCCTGATGTCCACCCACCTGAATTGTTCTACAAATACTGAAGTTGCAAGAGTGGAGTTGGCAAACAGGACCCATTGAGATGCCTTGGCTCTGTGTAATGGCATGGCAGCAGCAGCAGCAGCAGCAGCAGCTGTGGCAGCAGTGATGATGACATAATGATGCAACATGAATGAATTTGTCTGGACTCGATGCAGTGCCCTGCCACAATCAAGCAGCATTTACGCAGATTGTCAAACAGAATGAAAGCACTGTGCTTTCATTTGGCAGATTTGAGGCACGTGGCAGATGGCAGCCTTGCTATGCTGCAGAGTACTGATAAGCCAAGAGTGGTATGACAAAGTTCTGCTAAAGCGCAGCAGCGTCAGGAGTCTTGGAAACCTCCCACCCAGCGAGAGTCTTCGAGAAATCCTATTTTTGATACCTTTCCTGTAAAAATCCAAATAAATTGGGAATTCAAAAAATATAATGTGAAATATACCCTTCCCAAGTGTGGGTGATCAACTGACCTCTTCTCTGGTGTGTCCAGTTTGCCATATTTGTCTGCTAGGTAGGTGAGCAGCGCCCCGCTCTCAAACAGCGTCAAGTCACCATCAACAAGAGCAGGTACCTTGCCAAAGGGGTTCACCTACAGAGCAAGGAAAATTGATCATAGCAGCAGCAGTGGCAGCAGCCAGAAGTAGCAGCCAGCAGCAGCAGTCAGCAGCTTGCTCAGCAGCGTGCAAAAGTCCGTTAATCTCCTGACCACACATGTGGCAAGAGATTCAGAAGGCTGTTGAGAGAAACATGTTGCAGCAAACTTCAAGCTAGCCATGTTCTGCATGCAGCTGTGGCTTGCATGTTGCATTGTGAACCACCTAGTACCGAAGTACTACATGATGATCAGATCATGACATGCCTTGCTTGATCATGATCAGATCACTACATCGTGACATGCCTTGCTTGATGTTTGCTGCCACATGTTTTTCTGCTGCTGCAGCCCTCATGCACTGGTGGTGACAGCTACCCAGAATGAAAACAATCACCAGCCAGCTGGCAGCTGGGTGGTGCTTGAATGGGCATTGCACCTGAGTTTGATGGGTTTAAACCCAGCCAATTTCTTGGTTGTGCAATGTATATACATCTACTAGATGAAAATACTTTTTTGCAGTGCACTGACAAGAATTCATGACTACAAGGTAAAAGGACTAAAGGACAAAAACAGAAACAAAAGGGAATTGCCTCCCGGCAGAGATGGCAGCAAGGGTGGAGTCTGATCATCATCACCTTGAGGAAGGCATCACCCCTGTGCTCACGTTTCTCCTTCATGTCCAGGTTGATCAGCTCGGCCTCAACGCCCAACTCCTTCATATACCTGTAAAATGATGTTGCGGGGAGTTTTTTACGATGTATTGCGGGTCTGATCGACAACAGACGACTGTGCACAAGCTGATTCTGCTGACATGTCGTGTGCATGAACCACCCCAGCACAGCAGCTGCTGTGCCTTAGATGCCACTTGCTGGCCTTGATCGGCTGTATGCAGTTGCAAGAGCGTAGATGCGACATTTTATATGTGGTATACGGTCAATGTGCTGGGATTGAGCTGGACTAGCGCGCAGTTGGTAATAGAGGTTGAGGCGATCGCACGCACCATTCCACAATGCGACCCCTTGATGCTGGGTTGGTGTACAGCTTTATAGAGGCTTTTACTGTTATATTGGCACGCGCAGGTCTGGCGGGCGCAACAGTCCGCCTGCAAAGTGCTCGAGAGGCCAGCATGTTGGGATGGAGGAATCTGCGATGCTCGTATACACACTAGCAACGAAAGGTAGTTTTGTTCTCAACACAAACTCGAAACCCACAGTCAATGCGTCCATCGCTACTTGCGCACGTCAACATGCATCAACGTCTCATTGGAAACAGTTACAAGGTTACACCTTCTGCAACTTTCTGTCTGTCAGACAGCCGAGCTTGGCATCCGGAGAGGCAGCGCCTGGAGAACATCCTTATTCACCATTGTTTTCTGTGCTGAATGCAAGCGCCAGCGCATTAAACGTTGCTCACGCAGGTGACAGAAATGCGGCAGTGCACTGCCAGTGTCCCCCAGGTGCCTTTGCAGTGCAAACCACAGCCAGCATTTCCCATCCACCACTGCTGCAATGATACAAGTTCAGTTCAGCCCCCTGGTGGTAGCACTGTTAATTGACTGGACAGGTGCACACCAGGACCGAAGTTTGATGGCAATTCTTTGGACTTCAGGTTCAGTTTTGAGGCTCAAAACTCAAAGGGTGCTGGCTGTCTGAGCAGCGGGTTTGACAGCCTGCACATCACCTTGAACGCCATCTCCCTCCCCGCTTCATCAACACCACTTAGCTGCCTCTGCCTCGCCTCCAAGAATTCAAAAAATGGGGGTTCAAAAACCCCAAACCGCCGATGGGCCCTGGCCACCTCCCAAAATTCCATGCCAGACCCGTCTGCTGTGTACGCCTCTTGCAGGATGGTAAGTAATGCATCAAAAGGCATGGACTCCTGAGCCAGAGGCTCCTGATGCTGCTCCTCCTGCTGCTGCTGCTGTTGAAGGTCGCTTGTCACTGCCGTGCTGCTGCTGCTGCTGGTGGTGCTGGCAGCAGAGGTGCCTGGTGGGAGTTCCCAGGCTGTTTCATTGGTGGCAGTGTTCCTGCAGGACAACAGCAGTGGTGTGGCAAAGCAGCAAGGGATTGCAATGAATCACGTGATACAGGCACAGCTAGCCTGTAGTGGGTCACAGGGGTGGGCTGTGGTGCCATGGACTTGATCCAGCCACAGTGCTTGTTGTCCACGCTGAAGGTGTTTTTGTCAGAGCCTGTGAGCATCTGTAGTAGAAAAGCATACCTCTGCTGCAGCGGCATCACATGCAGCAGTTTTCGTATCAGAGGATGATCAGACTGCCAGTCTCTGTGCCGCTGCTGCTGCTGCAATGTCTCACCAGTAGTAGGGCTTGCCAGATGCCTGGTCAAAGACCTGCTGCCAGACACGTGCTGAAACTATCCGACTATGTGGTCTATTGTTGACTGGCAGTGCCAGTTGCTGCTTAATGAAGGGCTTGCTACTGCACCTATTGCTACTGCTGCCGTTGTTGCAGTCGTTGTACTTTGACCTATGATGGTAGACAGGGCGTAACATTGTACCAAACATGCTGATGCACAAACCTGTTTGGTTTGTGCTAGCTGCTGACTATACGGCAATGGCCAGATGTGGCATTGAGAGTGAAGTGTGTAAAGAGCTGAGATTGCAGTACTGACTTGTGAGGGCCGCTGCAGACGAAGTACAGCTGTTGGTTACACTCTACATGCGGACACCAAGATACAGCGAGTGGCGAAAATCGTAGCAATAGACGGCCAACTGCGTTGCAAGCCTGGATGCCACCAGTTCAGGTACGACCAGGAGACGTTGAGCAAGATACAGCAAAAAGCGAATAAGGATGTGAAGGACAGGTTAAGAAGTCTCATAACTCTCTATCACAGTCTCCTGGCCGTTCTTAAGCCCACTGAACGCAAGGGTCACATCAGGTCACACCGCACTACATGTATTCGGGCCCCGAAATTCGGGGAACTCAAGGAACTCAAGGAACACCCGCTCGCATCCAAGGAGCAGCAAATTACTTTTTCCAACACATACGGGCATGTTTCATCAGGCATTGAGCCATTGCGCTGGACTTCAGGAGACCCTCACTTGTTCAAACTGCATTGTATGCTAAGTATGGTGATCTCTCACAGAAATAACTCAATATGTATGCGATATATGTGTTAAGCGATGGTTGAGAGAGCTCAGGCAGTGGAGCTGCCGAGAGTACTGAGTGTCCAGCGCTTCACAGCAGCACGAGAGCCGGAGGTGCAGTAAACGCATCTTTCGCGGCCATCTTCGCGGTAGTGTATCTGAACTCATATTGAGTTTCTGGTATGTGTTTTTACCGCAGCTGAGGGGCCTATGGGAGTCCTTGAAGGTTCTTGGCCGACTGGATGGCAGCAAACTGCTGCTGAGACACTTACGGAGGTGCACTCCCAGGCTGGTCGCCTCATGATAACGAATGATGCTTTATGATTGCTCCAGAAAGCGTTCCGTTGTCCAGCTGTACCCTTTAATGCCTTGGATCACCCGTGTTATCGTGAGCCTCCACAGCAGCTGAAGCCATCCCAATGTTCACTGACCACCTCTGCTAAAATCGTGCTGCTGCATTTTCGTTTAAAGCAGGAGATAAGCTGCGGCAGATCACTCTTATGATCACTTCATGCTGATGCTCAGCAGAACTGTCACCTTGTTTATGTGAAGTTTTGTGCTGTCCACTGCTGCTGGCAGGCGTGCCACAAGTCACAGAAGGTACACCTGCAGGTGCAGACCAAACAGCAAACTCTCAACAGCATATCCCCAGCAGCAGCAGCAGCAGCAGCAACAACAGCAGCAGCAGCAACAGCAGCAGCAGCAGCAGCAGGAGGGGGTTGCATTAACAACAACAGCACCAGCACCAGAAGGGGCTGATGTAGCGATGGAAGAAGATGCACCTCAGGCCCCAGCAGCAGCAGTCATGCGGCCCCTCAACCGGCGTCAGAGACGACGTGCTGCTCTGCTGCAACTGCAGCTTGCAGAGAATAGCTGCCGCAAAGATCTCGCTGCTGCTGCTGCTGCTGCTGTTGTTGGTGGTGGTGGTAGCAAAGACCTCGATGCTGCTGCTGCTGCACCAAGGAGGCTTGAAACTCACATTTGGCATGCTCGCCGCATGCACATGAGTTACAGGTATGTGAAGCTGCGCTTGTGTTGCAGCTGCTGGTTCAGATGCATAACATGCATACAATTTGGCAAAACACCCAGGGAAAATTCGTATGAGTGCAATCTTAATTAAGTACAACAGTTGTTGTCTGCTACAGATCTGGTCATATACACATCAGCTGCTCAAGTCACTCTGATATCATTATCCCAGCATTTGTCGGATGCAGCTCAGATGTGCAGTAGGGAGTTGGACAAGCTTCTCATGACATGCAGCCACAGGCCATGTCCCAATAAATCACGCCCCTTGCTGCTGCTGCTGCTGCTGCTGCTGCCGCTGCCGCTGCCGCTGCTGCTGCTGCTGCTGCTGCTGCTGCTTCTGCTGTTTTAGGTATGGTCATGTACTTGCTGCAGGCGCTGTGGGTCGTGGTCGAGGCAGCAGGTCATTCCTGCAGCAGGCACTCACCAATGCACCACAGCCAAAACCAGGGTCAAGACATTACAAATCCCCAGCAGCTGCTGCCAGCAGCAGCACCAGCAGCACAACAGGACTGCTGCCAACACCAGCTATAACAGCAGCAGCAGCGCAGAGGCCTTGCCCTGTCAGAGCTGTTTGTCATGATGCATCCTACTGGTGCTGCTTACAGCTGCAGGGGCAGCAGCAGCAGCTGATCGCACTGCTGCTCATGATCATTGATCCAGATCAGTGTCGTGATCTGATCTTGCGTGATGCAGCAGTGATGCTGGGGCAGCGGGAAGTTCGATTAGTAATGTATGAGCCTGGAAAGTTCCCAACAGGAGCTGTAGGTCCAGTGAAGGTCATGTGGCATTGGCAGCAGCAGCAGCAGCAGCAGCAGCGGCGGCGGCGGCGGCGGCAGCAGCAGGCTAACCAAGCGGATATCCATCAGCAGCAGCAGCAACTGAGCAGGAGAGCTGGCAAGCGGCAGCAGCAGGAGCAGCAGCGGCAGCAGCAACACCGGAGTGTCTGGATTTGGTGTCATGCTTCATATTACAAGCAAGCTTATGACACACTGCAGTGCATTATTCAGCAGCACACTATCACTGCTGCTGATGCTGATGCTGATGCTGGGGATCAGCAAACAGATGTAGCAGCAGCAGGTAGGACAGGAACTGCTGGTTTCAGGAACAGCAGCCTGTCCCAGGATAATGGGTTCAGAGATGTCATGATTACGTCATGCTGCAGCAGCCTGAGGAGGTTAGAAGTGGTGGGACCTGATGCTGATTATGCAATCAGATCAGCCTTCCAGCAGCAGCAGCAGCAGCCTGCATTTTCTGAACAAGACAAGCCTAATGTACCTATGCAACAGCTTCAGCCAACTGGCCATGCCCAGCAGCCAAAACACAAAACGCAGAAGTCAGTCTGGCGGGATTTGAACCGGGTACCTCTCAGCACCTGGGCTGATCTGCCTCAGGGATGTGTTTTGGGGTTTTGTGCTCTGGATCCCAGACTTGCTAAACCCTTGAAGTATCCTGGCATGGTTGCTGCTGGTGATGGCAGCAGCGCCGACCCTGCTGGCAGCAGCAATGTTCTGCTTCATGCAGTTGCTGACAAGGACGCTGCCAAGGATGCCTTAAAGTCTCTGAAGGATTGTGTCAGAAGTTGGCCAAGCAATGGTGGGTGCAATCAGTTGAAGCAAAACCCGTGACCAACAATTGGATGAATGTCCTTTTTTCAAAGTCAGGTTGTTGTGTGACAAAAAACAAAGCACCCTGCACGAAAAATCTCATCAAATATATCTTCACCATATACTTTTATTTTCACATGTGGCTGAATAGCTTATGTATATTTCACATGCATATGAACGCGCCATGTTGATGCAGTGCTTGTGAGGGAGTGGCAGGTCAGGGAGATCCCAAGATGATGTTTATATTCACTAATTGTTATATTGTACAATAATTCTACTATCTATATAATCATCTGTCATATTGCTGATGAATCATTTGTCATAGTGCTGTTGTGTGCGTTTTTGCAGGTCGCTTGTGGATATCAGGAGCCAAGCAGCTGCTGCTCAACCCCAGCAGTATAACACCAGCAGCGCCGGAGGTGCTGGTCAGCCTCTGGCGGCAGCAGCAGCAGCAGGCAGCACTGGGCCTCAGGTCAGCCTGGCAGCAGCAGCAGCAGCAGCAGCAGCAGGTTATTGGGGCTCCTGCTGCCGCTGTAAATTCCAGCAGCAGCAGCAGCAGCAGCAGCAGCAGCAGAGATACAGTATCCTGTTACATTGATCGAGCTAAGATGTCACCATATGGCATCACAAGCTACATCACTGCTGCCAGCAGCAGCAGCAGCAGCAGCAGTGATGGCAGCAGTGAGTTAAGTGCTGCTGTCACTGCTCAGCTGCCTGTGAGCTGCCCTGTACTGCTAGTAAGATCTAATGTCCTTCCTGCTGCTGCTGCTGCTGGCAGCAGTGCTGGTTGGTCTGTGATTCTGCCAGCTGGCTGGTTGATGCCCTTCTGGACTGCTATTACACACACAGGTGATGTTCAACCATGTCATTAGACTATTGTTATTACTATTGTTACTACTATTGTTATGCGGTTTGAATTTCCAGAAGGAATCAATTCCATGGTGATCTCCTGATTCGAGAATTTGTGTGCCAAACCTTGCCAGGCCTTCAAGCGGCTGCAGAATGTTTCTTTCACTTTGCAGATTCAACACACAATGTAACAAGAGCACAACAGATTGCAACAACCTGAGAATACTTCAACCAACATATTCTTTTAATTTATAAGAATAATAACAAGTGTGAAAATGTAATGTTTCCATCCAGGTGCTGAGTCAGCTGGTCTCAGGAGTTATGCGCAGGAGATTATAACATACAGGGCAATTTTTATCAACAATCTTCAATCCTTGATGTATCTATAACATATAAATATCTATGAATATACACAAACAACATGTGACCTTGATGATCAATTCAGGTGCTAAAGCAGCTGGTCTAAGAGAGTGGTCGTGGCTATCAGCAGCATCACACACACCGCTGCCACCCCTGGACTATCCAGACTCAGCAGCAGCAGCAGCAGAAGTGCAGCAGCAGCAGCACGAGGTGGCAGCAGCAGCAGTACGCAGGCCACTTGGTAGGCTGAGGTTATCTGAATGTTGGCTGCCTTTGTTGAACTGGAGTCTGCTGGGAAAGCAACTCTTCTTTAATGGGACTGCTGCTGCCAGTCCTGCTGCTGCCAGTGGCAGCAGTGATGCAAGCAGTCTGCTCCCGCATGTGTCGGTATGTTGGGCTGCTGCTCAAACCTTACAGGCTGCAGCAATGGCGGCAAAGCGACACCAGCGCAGTCACCGGCAATGGCTGCGAAAACAACAGCAGCAGCAGCAACAGCAGCAGCAACAGCAGCAGCAACAGCAGCAGGTGGATAAACCTCAACAGCATCAACAACAGCGACGGACGCGCCAACAGCAGCATCCAACAGCCCAGGCGGCTGCCAATCGCCAGCAGCAGCAGCAGCAGCAGCAGGGGTTTCTTCTGCCTGCTGATTGGTACGTAGCCCGTAGCTGGAAGGTCCTGCTAGCAGCGCTACCTACTGCTGCTGCTGCTGCCGTCAATCACTCCAAATCAGCAGCAGCAGCAGGAGCAGGAGCAAGAGCAGTACAGGTACCGCCTGCTGCTTTAGCAGAAGGGAGGTTCAGAAGCAGCAGCATCAAGAAGGCAGTGCAGAAAGGCGCTCTGGCCTGGGCTCCAAAGCAAAGTAGCCACACACCATCAGGCCTTGAAGGGCTTACTCGGCGGTATGGGGATGAACAGCTCCCCTGTCACGGGGGTCCAGGCGCAGGTGACAGCAGCAATTCAGCAGGAGGTTTAATAAAAGAACCAGGGCCACTTGCACACACTTGTTCAGCAGCAGTAGCAGCAGCAGCAGGAACAAAAGCAGGAGCTGAAGGAGTAGCTGAAGGACAGGACTGCTGTTCAATGGATGTTGATGATGATGCTGATGTAGCAGTGGTTGCTGATTCAGGAAAACTTCAGACATCACAGCAGCAGCAGCAGCAACAGCAGCAGCAGCAGCAGCAAGTGTCGCCGCCGTCACCGCAGCAGCAGCAACTACCAGGGCGCTGTCTAGTACGTGTAGCAGTAAGGGTGATTGGCAAGGGCAGGTGTGAGCTGGGCGCTTTGCTGCTGAGCAGGTCATGTAGAGCTCAAGGCACTCAAGACAATCAAAGCCTTGTCCCCCTTGGCGGCGGCAGCAGCAGCTGTGGTGGTGGTGTGGTGACCCTGCTTGGCTATGTAACAACAGCAATGCCTCGAGGTGCCCCTGCAAATTTGTACCCTGGTGGTTTGGGGTTTTGTGATGTTAGGGAATTGTGGGGTTTGAGGTGTCAGGATGTCACTGGCAACAGTTCCAGGGTTTTGCGGGCTTGGTGCTTGAACCCTGGCAGCAGTGTGTTGCGTAGGGTTGAGCTGACTGTAATGCTGGAATAGTGTTGATGTGTTGTGGAAGAGATTGCAATCCAATCGAGCCCATGCATGCTTGTGTCCAACAAAGTTTCTCAGAATGGCATATTATATACTATGCTGCATGTATGCAGTTGCAGCAACAGGCATATGCAGAAAGAATCAGCACATGTTCAGGTCTTCAAAGGTCTCCATTCAGACATCTGCTGTGGCAGTCTCCACTAGACAGTAATGCTCACTGAGAATTGCATCTTTTGCTCTCTAGAGAGATTAACAGATCTGTTAATGGTGAAAAGGTGCGACAAATGTAGTACAATTTGTACTACCACACCTTAGTAAGGTCTTGTAGATAACAGTACCTAGCCGTCCAGCCCAGACAGCTGCAGCGGCTGCTGTCCCGCAATCGTTGCAGAGCTGTGGACTATGCTCCGAGCACTGACTGAGCCTTAGGGCCTGGTGGGTGTGGAGTCTGCTCAGCCTGAGTGCGGTGCAGGCTGCAGCCTGTCACAGGGATCAGATCCCAGCCTGTGGCCAGCTGACACTCTCAACTTAACTGATGGCCAAGCCCTGCGATCATAGACTATCGCATCACTTGTGTTATCTGGACGGCGTGACATCGGGCCCCAGCAATACCTCATTTGACTGAGCTGTAAATGAGCAGCTGATCAGCTCATGAGGGCCTTCACTTACAGCTGCTACAGCGAAAATGAAGGAGTCCACGGAGAGGTTTGTTTGCTGGATGAGTTAATTTACTTCCATTCATAGCTCAGCTAGCTGCCGGCAGTGCCGCAGAACGGCAGCTGTGCATCACGACTGCAGGCCCCTTTGCCCGGGTATAGCATCTCGCTCATGGTTTCCAACCGCACCCCACAGCTCAATGCCGCGAGGAAAGGCTGTCTATCACAGTTAATCTGCCGAATCAGGTCACTCGGCGTGCTGGGCGTGGCCACAACCCCACATGGGTGGCGCGAAGCGGGGAGACCTGTACTGGACGGACCCATGCACGTGGCCCCTTTGTAGTGCGCTGCTCGTCAACAGCACATCACAAGACGCATCGCGCCGGAAAGTGGCATGAAAGAGTACTTAAGCTGTATCGAATACACCTGAAGTCGTGCCAAGTTGTAGGAACTGCCCTTCCTGCCTATGTGACCCTTTCGCGATTGCAGTCCATTTGCCCAGGAAGCAGGCGTGTTGTCTGTGCACAAGTCCTGACTGCAGTTTTTACGGGTGTTTCTATTGCCTTTTCACAACTACAGCTCGCCAGCGTCGTGCAATCGCTGCAGGTCACTTTCAGTGTCGCGCAACGTTGAGTTCTCGGCTGCAACTCCACGCCAACATGCTGATATACTAGTCATACAAACATGATACAGACCGGCCCTGACCTGTGTCCCTCTGAGGGACCTAGAATGGGTGGACCTTTTCCGAAGCTTGGCAAGCACGGCTGCTGTTTTGACGACAACTTCATGATCTATGAGTTCAAGGTACATGACACTTTTCCTGCAGTAACTGCCGCCATGCTGTTGTTGACCGCGCACACCGCTACAGCTCCGTGATGTCTGCTGACTCTGGTTGAATGTCTGGCACAGATGGCTAAATGCCTCATAGTGCAGCCACATGTATGGCGCAACTGCCCATTTGTTCACCCCGGCGAGCCAGTGCAGCGGAGACATCCAAGCCTCTACCAAGGAGACCTCTGCCCAGCAGTAAAGCAGGTTGGTGATTTGAGGCAACATGCCTACTGAACTTATACCCTTCCGGTGTGCGTTCATACCGCTCAATGCAGCTTGTAACAGCATGTTGCACACATTCGCTTGGTTTAAAAAGCAAGGGTTGCGAGTCCAGCGGTCTGCAATGCATATGCTTTCACCAGGAGAGCCAGGAACACGCTTGCTGCATCCATTACTGCATGTGCTGCTGCAACCACACCAACTCATCCAAGACCACAGCAGTGTCAAACATTTCGAGGTAAGCACAGCCAGATCCTGTTTGTAACAGTCATCCAACTGCCAAATAACATTCAATCGCCAAGTAACGAACCGCTTTTTGTTGCTTGCAACAGGGCAAGATATGCCCACATGGCCCGGAGAGGTGTTCATATGCACACAATGCTTTTGAGGCTTGGCTACATCCAGAAAAGTGAGAAGTCAGCAGCAGCAGCAGCAGCATCTGACACACGCAGAAGCTGTCCTCAGTCGTCTCAGCAGGCGCAGTGTTACCGCCAGCAAACGCAGTTGCATTGCAGCAGCAAGTCAGTCTTGGAATAGCAGCGCTGCAGGGTGCTGCTGGCATCAGAAACACTCCCATCTGCCACATCAGCAGCAGCAACATCACCATAGACACCACAGTTACCTCCAAGCAGCTGCCAATCCGCATCATTGAATCAAACAACGTTTCCTAAGCCCTAGCATTACTGAACTGCTCACACTTACACTCCTGCTGCCCCGCCGCCCCGCTGCCACAGGTTTAAGACTATCATGTGCCGCAAAGGTGCCAGCTGCAATCGGGACATCTGCTTCTTTGCACACTCTGCCAAGGAGCTCAGATCACCCACAAAGTCACGGCCGCTTCCGCCCCCAGATCCATCAGCAGACGCCATAGCAGCATATTCACAATGGGTCACCGGAGGTACCAGCCAAATGCCAGAAATCCCGTCGGTGCCACTACAAGGCCCACCCAGCACATCACTTGCAGTGCCGGCTGTCGTGTCACTGGGGTTACCAGCCGGGACCTCAATTGCCGGAGAAATGGGACCTCTGGTGTCACTCAGTGCACCCAGCTTGCCGTGTCAGCCGCCGCCAGCTGTACTGCCACTGGTTCAGGGACCTCTGGTGACATTGCCACCAGTATTGCCAGGTCAGCAAGCTGTTAGGCCGCTGCTGCCAGCTAGACTAGGCAGCAATGGCAGCGGCAGCAGCAGGAGCAACAGCGCGCAGCTGCCAAGCAGTTGCAGCAGCAGCAGCAGCATTACTGGATGCGGGAGCAACATGGCATCGTCAGCAACAAGTTGGCCCGCTCAGATTGTGCAGCAGGGATTCTCGAGGTATCAGAGCTTTCCCCTGGCAGCAGCAGGGGAGGCTGCTGCAGCAAACTGCAACAGCAGCAGTCGCTTTCAGCTTCCTGCTCTGCTGCAGGACACAAGAGGTTCTCATCAGACCCCTACAGATGGCTCTGCTGCTGCAGCTGCTGCAGTGGCCACCAGTGCTGGCATCATGCAGATGGCAGCAGCAAACTCTTTCAACATGCCAGCCATCAGCCAGCAGCAGCTACTGGCCGACCTGTCAGTCATCATACAGCAGCAGCAGCAACATCATCAGCAGCAGCAGCAGCTGCTTCCTGTCAGTAGCCAGGCAGATTCCCAGTGCACGGCGCTGTCCAGTGCAGCTAACCTAACTGCAGAAGGCAGCCCTAGTGCTAGCAGCAGCAGTAGCAGCAGCCACAGAAGCTTCCAAGCAGGGCTTGGTGAGTTGCCTAACATTGAGAGTATGCTGTCAGGGCTTAACTTGGGGGACTCAACCATGGCAATGTCACAGGCTGCCGTGCAGCATCAGCAGCAGCAGCAGCAGTCCTCAAGTGATGTTATTCGCACTCTGTCAATGACAGAGATACATTCACGGGGGCTCTTCAATATGTTACCAATGCAGGCTCCCTGCAGTTGGGCAGCAGTGAGTGCTGCTGGAGGCTCTGTGATGATGCAGCCTGTGGTGCAGCAGCAGGCTCTGATATCTGACGCTTCAAACAAAGTAACACATCGCATGCAGTGTGCAGCTCATGGGCTGGGGCAGCAGCACATGTACAACGGGGATTGGTTGGTGTCAGGGCTGGGTATCTGAGTGCGGTCCTGCTGTTGTGATCTTTCTGAGCCTCTCTGTGTGCTGCCTGGGGTGACTCAACTGCCTTCTTTAAAGATTTTCAGATGTCTGATGAAATCATCAAGCATTACAATGATGTTGACCTCATGGTGCTGGCGTAATGGTCAGAAGCTGTTTGGCTACCCCATCTTAAGATTTCTTTCAAGTCCATATAGATGCTGTATCCCTTGCTGATGATCTGAACCATCAGATCAGATCAGATCAGATCAGATCAGATCAGATCAGATGCTGCAAGATGGTGATGACGTTGTGGCATTGGCCCTAAAACCTGCAGTACACGCATTCATTGGCAGCTTATCTCATGATGCCAATGTTTTAATGATGGGCTCACAGTTTCTGCCATTGCGGTGAATCATCAACATGATCTGCATTGATTTATCAAGTCAAGTGTACCACTGGGCTGCACCCAATGAACGGGGTCAATTGTGAAAAGCACCCACTATTGGCAAGGGCTACCACCCAGCTTTGTTGAGTGCTGGTGCAACCTGCTACAAATCAACACATGGTCTGGATGTGTTACTTACACCAGTCCTGCAACCCACAGTGCGTGCGTGCGTTGCATGCTGGACATAGCCATTATATTGTATAGTATACAGTATATACTTCTTTTCCAGCACAGGCCATGACCTTGTGCTGATAGCGCCGTGTTATTGTTAAACATCCTAGCAGTTGCCTTGTTGCTTGCCTGCTGCATGTTGGAAGGCTGGCTCGCAACATTTGGTGACAACCACAGTTTTACTTGATGTTGTGTATGTCAGAGGTTGCTGTGGCTTGTACTGCTCATATGTCACAGGTCAGCTGATCTGTAGAGAGTGAGCGGCTGCAGTTCGTGCTCAGACAGCCCGGCATTGACAGGCAGCTATCGTTGATGATGTAGCTTTGAGTAGTTAGTGCAGATTGGTGATGCTGTAGACGAGCAGAGCAGCTCGGGGTGTTGTGTACTTGCATGAGTCATTGATGTGCTACACCATTCCTGGTTGATCCAATTTTGCCTGTATGTGCATAGCGCTGTTTTCTTTTCAGTAGCAACACATTTTGGTAGCCCTGAATGAGTGACATTGTTTGTCATAGGTTAGCGAAGTTCTGTGCTGAGCTACAGTGACAGGGCTTCAACCTTCCAAGCATTGTGTATCAGCTGTTTTGGCCATTTTCAGACGATCTGTTGGACTTGGATGCTTAACGAAGCTACTGCCAGTCACACAACCAATGTCACTCCCTGTGAGGGTGGGCATTGTTGCAATCCATTGCACAGATGCATCAATAGGACACTTGTGTACATGATGTGTCCAACCTTGCATCACATACATGCAAAAGGCATACAGCATGGGTGCAGCTCTGGGGAATGTATTGCATCAGTTGTTGTGTGACATCCTTCTGCCTTCTTATGTGCTAGCGGTTGACTGGTATGCAGCGTACATGTGGATGCAGCAACAGCCAAGTTATCATGTACTCCAGGATTACAGCGATGGCGCTGCCGATTTGAGGGTGATCTGCCTTCTCTGTTGCTGTACCTGCATAGATAGAGCAGGCAACATAAAGCAGTACCCTATGAGCGCTCAGGACTGCATTTTGCAATGACATTGTCTGTCCATTCTTCAGTACATCTGTTCAGTATGTATGTATTAGATACTTATCCTTGATAGGAGGTAATAAGATGGCATGTGTGGCAGGGCAGCGAGTGTTCTTCCAGTGATCCGTTGATACTATCTACACTACACTAGTAGTGATCTGCATTCAATGTGATGCAGTAGTTCCGTGTGCTGTCAGGCTTTCCAGGGGGAGATGTTGTTGCTGATGTTTCTACCTCATCCGCCAACCCTTAGATACTGGCCCAGTATTTGATATCGCTGATGCTGGCAGCATGAGTGATATTGAGCAACTGTCATATCTGGAGCTGGCCTGTTTCTGGTGATCTGTCAGCCGCCTGCATCTAATGATAACCACGGCTTTGTCAGTCCAACCTGACAAGGGAGGCCTGTATGCTTTTAATTGTAACACTGAAGTGCAGGTTCCTTATTGGCTTCATCTGCTGTTGTCAGTGCGCCAAAATAAGAGGCTTCTGCCCAAGCTTGCATTTGTAGTTGTTGGTTGGTGCTGCCGACATGTGATATTCCTCAAGATGCATGGCGCTATGTTGGCAACTCTAGGTGCTTATTGCACGGCAAGTACTTGTCAAGGACATTGACAGCCTGTGGTTCAAGGCAGCTTGATTGTCAGTGGGCAGTTCGCTTGCACAGTGTGGGTGGACAGGTTCTGATTGCTCTTTACCCACAGCTGCTGAGGACATGGCCATTCAAGTCGCTATGGTAGTAACCTTCCTTCCTTACTCTTTCCCGCCAAGCGGCCCATGGGAAGCAATTGTACTGAATTGCTTACAACCCAACCGCATATGAACACGCAGGCAGGTTAATTGATCATAAATGATGCATAACCGCCTCCACGTGCTGCGTATCCGTCGGCAGCATGCTGCGCAGTACAACTGCCTTGGCCGGCCTGCACTCGGGCGAGGCAATTGAGCTGCCAACAGTGTAATATACGGCATCAAGTGTAATGAGACATCAAACTGCCTCGATCAGGCCATGCTCGTATATTGTGGGGGCGACGATACATTGTGAAGATGAGTACCGCACTTGGTGAGTCATCGAATTCAATTCATACACTAGCTTTAAGGCCCTGATAGGCTTGTTACAGCACAAGAATCTACCGTTTCGAGTCTGTAATGAGCAATTCCTAAGCTTTGCACGCTGTTCAGGGCGTGACTCACTCCCGGGAGTGTACCCCGGAGGTATTCCAGTTTGCGCTCATAGTCTGGTAGGAACTTTGATGCTGTTGTGAATTTAATATAATTATAGCTTTGAGTCCCTTTGATGAGTTGGCAAAGTACCCTGCCGGTTCGTATGCCAACCGAAGTATTCACTAGTCATAAGGGCTCGCTGCACGGCTCAGTGCGACAATCTACTGGTGGCCACTAAGACATAGCATTGAGGGCTGCTAACTAGGTGTGTACGCTGTTGAGTTAGTTTTCACCGAGACAAAACAGTTCAAGGCATCCTAGCAGGTAGCGCTGAGGCGATAGCATACTTGTTAACATGATGGATGAATTCAGAAATGCGTTGCCTGAATTCAACCTCGAGGATGACTACTTTGGCGACACCGAATTCATGCTGTATACCTACAAGGTACGCCGCTGCGTGCACGCGCCTATATCGAGCTTAATGCCTTTTCCACATATATTTGTACATCTTTAACTTGCACGGTGTCGTTTGCTGCACTTCTCAGCAGTGACTCACCTCATGCTGACCCGCACAGCCCGCCTCGCACATTCTTGCCCGTAGGTTGAGCGTTGCATGATCAGCCAGCCGCACGCTTGGAAGAATTGCCCTTTTGTACACCATCAAGAGCCAATCAAGCGCAGGCACCCCACACAGCACATGCCACACCTATGTCCGCTGGTCAAGAAGGTACAGCAAGTCATGACCTGACAGCAATCACCCCATGTCACCCAGCTATACGCCAGTTGCCTCTATTCAGCAACTCAAGCAGTGTTAGCAGCCCCCTTTGATGCGTAGATAGCATGAATAATGTCGCTGGTTGCCCAGCCATCAGGTGACTCATCAGACTATTCAGTGACTTGACATGCAGCCAATGACTCACGCAGCTAATCAGCCCAGCAAGCCATCATCACAGCAGCGAAAGATCATACTCGTATTTTCTGCTCAGACATAACCCACAGCAGCGCTAAAGCTGAGTGTATGCGAGTGAGTCATACACAGCAGCGACCTCACTTTGTCTGTTCACTGTCCTGCAGGGCCAAACCTGCCCAGATGAGATGTGTTGCTGGGCTCACAATGCCTTTGAGCTCTGGCTCCATCCTGAGAGGTACAAGACCATCATGTGCCGCAAAGGAGCTGCTTGTGGTAGAGGCATATGCTTCTTCGCACACTCTGAAGCAGGTAAGCCATCAACACCAACAGCAGCTCTGCAGAAACTAACTGCAGCATCAACGTACAGGGCTCAGTTCCCACCCTGCTCTCTTAGTTGTGTTTTGTTGTTTGCGCAACACTTAACTACTGCTTGCGCACACTTAACTACGACAGTGCTATGTTTTGTACAGCATCTGTATAATATTGCAGGTATGCAGGATAATATTGCAGGTGTGTAGGGCTGTGCCATGTTCTGATGCTGACAATGGTGTTGCTGCTGCTTCTGTCTGCAGAGCTGCGTGTGCCCAGCAAGGCCAAGCCAGTAGACCTCTCCCAGAACCCAGCAGCTGCCGCAGCTGCAGTTGAGGCCGCCCTCAAGTTCAAAGCAGTAGCACAGGCTATTCCAGCAGCAGCCATATCAACAGCACCAGTATCAGGCAAACGCTCACCAGTGGCACTCCAGGTCCCAACTCAACAGATCCCTCAGTTGTCACTGGGACTCCCAGCAGTGTCACTCGGGGTCCTACCTGCTACATCAGCCATGGCATACTCTGCCCTGGACCCATCAGTACCTCTGCCAATGTCACTAGGCGTCCCAGGCATGTCACCTATGGTCCCTGCGGGCATGGTTCAGTTGTCACCGTTGGAAGCAGCAGTACCAGAGTACAACACTCCAGTGGCACTGAGCCAGGGACTGCTGATGGCCAGCCACAGCAACCAGATTGGACTTGGCAGTAATGGTGTGCGTCATCCCATGGAAAGCAGCGTTGGCAGCAGCAACAGCAGCATCTGCACACGCCTTGATGCCGGTGATGCTCTCATGTCAGACCTGTATCAGGGGCAGATAGCAGCTGATGGCGGCAGCAACAGCAGCTACTCCTTTGCTGGCAATGTTGTGCCTGGTGCTGTCCAAGCACCTCGGCCACCAATGGGCTTACCGCAGATGAGGTTTCCCATGCTGCCTGCTAGCACACCAATGGCACCATTCGGTGGCTTCAAAACCTTTCCCATCCCTCCACAGATGCCCCAGCAGCAGCCCGCAGTGATCGACCTAGGTGCTGCAGCTGCAGCTGTGCGTGCAGAGATGGAAAGAGGAACCGCGGCTGTAGGCAGTGCTGAAGCACTCCAAGCCGCTGCTGACCGCGTTGCCTCCATGCTATTCAACGGGCCTTTTGCAGGATTCTGCATGGGTGCTTCTTTTGGGCTGCAGCCACAGGTTGCAGCAGAGTGTGGCCGCAAGAGCAGGAGTGTGGATTTGCCTACTACCTATGTGGATGCTGTCAGTGATCAACTGCAGCAGCATCAGATGACGCGCTCTGGGTCATTCTAGGGTGCGGTTGGTTGTGCTGGGCTTTTCAATTCTTTTCGGTGTATTGACAGTGGACACAGCAGGCTCAAATGTGTCTGATCATGTTTCTTTACCAATCTTTGCAATGGCGCATGGCTTGCAGAGGATCATTCTTTCTGTGGCAAGCGCTTGCAGGAGAAAATGTTCAACTTCTTTGGGACAACTTGACAAGCTTGCTGTGCTGTGCTTGCACTTCTGCATGGACTCACAGAGGGGGCAACCTTGCTCACTTGCTGGCTGGCTGGTATGTGCGGTTTGAAGTGTCATAAGAACCTGGCAGGTCAACAAAGGCATTTGAGGGATCACACAAAAGTATTGTTGAAATATAACAGGTCAGGGGTTGCTGCACCGGCCTTTGTTGCTGTATTGCTGTGCTTCATGTGCAGCCTTTGATGTGTGGATTGCGGCTGGAGCACTCCTCGTGTTGAAACAGCAGCGGATGAGGTGAAGATAAAGATTGAAAGTCCGCTGTGATAGGAGTCAAAGTCCAGTCTGCACTGTTTCCCCTAGCCTCTGTCCCTTGTGAGTTTGACGGTGCTCAGTATGCAGTACATGATGTTTCTGGATAACAGACAAGCTGCATTTGAGAGCATAATGTTCCTGCAGCGGCTGTTCATCTGCCATCAAGTGCTTCTGTTTGTGCTACTTTTATGTGCTTGGTTGAATACATACAACACTGTGCACCACTACATGCTGTGCCGTGTGGAAGGTCTTGGTGGGATCTTTTTAGGGTTCCCTGCATGGTTTGAAAGTCAGTACCCAGGCCACTTGGTGTGGCACCAGGCAGCCTGGTGTTGAGTACTTTTGTTCTTGTTGATACTCACGTCAGACCTGAAGGGGATGTGCTCAAATGCTCGTATGTTTCTGCTTCTGTTTCTGCTTCTGTCTGTTGCTGATGGTTTGCAACAGGTCATTTGCCTCAGATAATCAGAGACAGGGGGTACAGTGGTGTTTGGCAGTGCTCAAGGTATATTGGTGTTCTTATTGGTTTGGTGTTCTTATTGGTAGCAGGAGGGCATGTCATACATGCTATCTGTCTGCAATGTTGCATATGGTTGTGTTACGCTTACTCTATATGGTATGTACTAGCTATCTTCAGAGGAACTTAGGCCTGTTTTGTGTGCAAAGCATGGAATGTTTAGTGCAACTTATGCCTTTTTGGGCTCCTTGATACATGCTCTAGCTGGAGGATTCTCTCTCATGTTGTCAATTAGTTGGTCAGCAGAAATAACATACATATTTACTGTGTCTGCAATATCATGTCACATTGTACTTGGTTCCAGGCGCTTTCCAAGGTGTGCCTGCCAGCCAAATATGCAGCTGAAGAGGGGTCTCTACACATATATTGCTCAACATGTTGTTCAAGATATTGCTCAACATGTTGCTCAACATGTTGTTGTGTCACGTATACTTTATCAACAACTGGCTGGTGCCTACAAACAGGGCTTGCAAGGAACGTTGTAGCTATGCACCATGTGGACCCTGCTGTGTGCATAATGGTATGTTCTCCTCACCAGCCATGGTATTTCCACTATTGCCCGTCTTCCTATGGCTTATGTTCCTGTTGACCATAGCTCATCAGCCTAGTACTTTGGCAGGTCGGCTGTATATTTCACCCTGTCGTGGGTGACAAAATTGCCTATGCTGTAGCTGGGCTGCTGCTTCAAGTGGAGCATTCACCGGCAGCCAGCTATTTACCCCGTTGTCGGGGGTTTGTCATGCATACTAGGGGCATGCATACTAGGGGCAAGGTTATGCATTGTGCTCTTTCCAGAGGCCTTGTCATTTGCTCCATTCATCTCCCCTGTAGTGCGTTGTGAAGTTTGCTGTAGAAGCTATTGCTTTCAGAACCAATTCAGGAACCTGATACACAGTTCCTGTCACTTCCTGCTGGCCAGCAGTAGATTATGGTCATGTCAAGCTGATTGTGCTTTCAGCATACAGTCTTGCTACCCATGCAAGTGATGGGCTGCCTAATGATGGTCTCTTACGTTCATCAAGTTGGATAAGCAGGCCATGCTATTTCAGGGCCACTTACCATCAGACTGCTGTCACATATAGCAGTCTTGAGTGCCTCTGTTCGTGTCCCTACTGTACTTCATTGGCTGCATGAGAGTGTTATCCAGGGTCATTCAATGACCAAGTCGGGAAGGGCTGTACTGTGAGAGGTCAATTGGGGTCAGCAAACTTGACTGTTGGCTCAGAGCCTCAGCGGGGCTGCTCAAGTTGCAGGTGGCAAGCCACACACAGGATGTCGTTGCATGGAGGATACAGCGCAAGTGGTGTGCTGTGATGTGTTCTGAGCTAACAGTTCTTTTGCGGCTAGCAAACCTTCTCGGCTGTCTTAAAGGGTGCAATTGCTGAATTGGATCTGGGGTTTGCAAAAGGAGATATAGTCGAGCTGGCAGCCGACTTTGCCTCTTTGTGCATCACAAGATTGATACACAGGCGGCAGATGTGCGCAGCATTGATTGGCAGAAAGTCATGCTGCTGCCCATATATTGTTTATTGTTTTACCACTTTGAAATGCCGCACAGCTGGTGGCAGACCACACAACGAGGAATATGCATGAGGCAGTTAACAAAGTCACTATTCCTTGAAATCATTGGATGGTGGGAGCTGCTATTGTGTTGCAGTTTGTGCTCAACACATATAGCAGCTGTTTAACACGTATTGCAGATACCCTAGCAACTTGGCACCAGAAAGTGTTATAGCATGCTTAAGTAGCAGATGCTGTTAACAGCTCAGCGGCAGTGCTTCTCAAATCATATCAACAGCAGTTATAGACAGTGGGTGAGCATTCTTACAAAAACATGTTTAATACACAAATGATGCTGCTGCATTTTGAATAGTATTGCATTAAAATTGTCAGCATATTCTTTTCAGCTCATGCACTGGTTAAAATTTCTGTCCAGCCCATGGTCTGTATGTTGTTGTACCCAACAGCAATCGTGATAATGCACTGCAGCAATCAGCTGCTGTACTCTTGGATTATGAAGGGAGTCTGTAAACCCCTGTAGGCATGCATTGATGTGTTGCTGATGTTGACGGCGCAAGCAGCCAGCGTGATTTTGCTGCTGCTGAGTACTTGGCCATGTCGGTAGCACAGTGGTATTGCGATAGTAACTATCTGAAACTGTTGAGGTTAGAAACGCCTCGCTCATCAACAAAGGTTGTGATAGGGTTTTGCTGTGCTGATAGGATCGGCTGTAGCACTGCAACTGCGCTTTAATCAGGAAAGGCTCATATCAGGGGCAATCAGTCAGACTGAGGAAATTGTATGAACCATGTGGCATGTGATGATGTCTGAAGTGGCTGAGCTGTCTAGGTTGTAAACATCACAGTGATATTTTCATGGTCTTGCAAGGCGATTTGAACAGCGCCAGCTACCCACCCTGACCCAGTCTGCCTGATGCTGTTGGGACCAGCCAGGAAGTGGCGTAACGATACTGTACTGCTCTTGCATCCACGCTATTTGTAGTCTGATTATTTTGTACAACCTATAACTGTGCCGCATGCAGGCTGCATCTGACGGTGCACCAGACCAGGCTGCAAAACTTTGCGCGGTGATGGTTATGACCCGATCAGCTCCTAGATGAGTACCTGCACTCTTCCGTGCTGATTCAAACAACAACTGCACGATGCTACGGCAAGGGACTGCAATATGTTGGCAGTCTATTGAAGCAGCGACAGAAGAAATCATAGTTCACAACATGTAGACACTGACTGAAATCCCAACGGTCCGAAAGCTTGTTCAGGTGAAAAGTTGCACAGTGAACTCAGGGTTGTCCTCTGAAATATCTGAAAAGGACAAGGATCAGCGATCTGACAGAGCAAGTTGCTCATTCAACTATGGGCACCCAACTGCTGGAAGATCTGCAACAAACAAGCCTAGCGGACAACAATAAATAAGGCTGTAAAGAGATTGCTTTGCTTCTCAAGCCACCAGATGCATAGCCTGCTTGATAAGGCTGATGCTCGGACTTCAAACTGGATGAGGCTCAAACCAAACAAACACAGCCCAGCGGCTCTACTTGACTTCAAGGTACCAGTACATTAGCATATGGTATAAGCATATGGTATAACACTTGAACGCATCGTCTCTCCTGTACCAGCTATAGCGTGAGGGTGCTTATCATGAGGGTCACTCGCAGCAGGACTGCAACCAAGCGCCCTGCTGACGATTCGGTTGATCTGAACTCGGATGAGTTTGAAGAAGCTTTAGATGCAGTGGAGGAGTCGCCTTCTAGGCGCAGCAAGCGGCAAAAGCAGAACAGCAAAGATGCCGCAGGAACTCCAGAGCAGAAAGGCAGAGTAGCCAGAACTGGTGCCAAAGGAGCGTCAGGTCTCGCAGATGATGTCTCTACTGTCGACGATGAAGACGAGCTTGAAGAGCTTGAAGAGCTTGAACCAGCATCCCAAGAAGAGCTGGATGCAGCAAACGACTGCAGCTCTGACAGCGACACCTGTGAGGCAGCAGATTCAGATTATGTTGCAATTACCGGCAAGAAAGGGAAGGTTCAGAAGGGCATAAAGGCAGGAAAGAAGCCCAGGAAAAAACGGCAGTCGTTAAGGCGCCTTTGCGTTACATATGCCAAATCACAGTATGGCCTTACAGGTGAACTTTGCTTGGTCTACAATCAATGGACACTCTCTGTTTGTAATTCACTTTTATTTTGCAAACTGCGCGTCCTATATGTACTTTATCATGCATTTTCTACTGCCTCGCCAGCCAGTTATTTTGGGCAACTTGTTGCAGCAGCAGGTTGACTACCCCTCTGAGTAATGTACAAACATCACACTTCAGCCTCACCACAAAGCACCACAATGCTCATGCCTGGCAGTTAATCAGCTCTTACTGACTGCACCGTCTGCTGCCATCTGCTGCTGTAGATCACGATCTTGAACAGCTAACAGATGTGGAGTACTTGCCAAATCCGCATCACCCCGGTGGCTACCCAATGAGGCTGTACCTTGTCAGGGAGCTTGAGGTGCGGCATCATATGCAGCGAGTTGCCATGTCTGCAAGCAATGCACGTTGGTCGCATGCAATTGCCAGACATATACATGGATACTCATGCATCTTCTGGGGCGGTGCTGGTGCGTGGGTGGCGTCCATGGGGTCTCTCTGCACCTACAGCAGTGTCTGAAGGTGTGGCTGTGTGGCTCTCCACCTGCAGGAGCTGGCTGCCAGAAAGGAGCGAGACAGGGCTCTCCTGGATGCCACATCAGAGAAGCGTGCGATGGAGCGGGCAGCAGCTGCCAAAGCCAGGAGGGCAGCAGCAGCAGAAGCAGCTGCAGCGACAATGAAGCTGATAGGTGAGATCAACAGCTGCTGCAGTGCTTTTCCAGGGTGCTGTGAACAGTATAGCTGATGGGCAATGGGATGTCAATGGCAGCGTGGTATGTAGATAGGTTGCCTAGCAGGCTGATGGCTGTGGCTGACACTGGGACAGCTCGCAGGCACCACAGCAACTGTAAGTTCTAGGACACAGTTTTCTGATCAGCCAGTGGCATTGCATGCATAACATCAGTATGGTATGGCAGCTGTGGCTTGCGCTGTTACTGTCTGCAAGCACAAGCTGTTGTATGGTCAGTCACATACAAATTACCCCAGTCTAGAGCACATAAGGTACAGTGAGTATGTGCGCTGCAAACACAATGTAAGATGAAGCACCAACATTAGGCCCAGTGGAAAACAAGTGACTGTTGTCTTTGCAGGCAGCAAATCCCTGAAGCCTTCTACTGAGAAGCATGGCAGTGTGACCCTGCCCGACACCTGCCTAGCCAAGATTATGACATTCATGGCCCGCACCTTGGAGCCAGGGGGGCTCAGGGGACCCAGCTGTGTGGCCAAGGAACTCTACAACGCATCACTGGTGAGAAGTTATGGTGATGAAGTAGTCTATGTTTGTCTGAGGCTGCAGAGCAAGGAAATTTGTGCATGCTGCAGAGTGCCATGTAGCACAAGGGGACAGCTTCATGACATGATGCATGTCGTCTGGGCACTTCAGACTGGGTGGATATGGTAGCCCTCTGCCAGAGCTGCTGCTGGCATTTGGAATGGGAATCATGCATGCAGCTCCATCTGAGCCCAGTGCATGATTTATATCTAATTGAAAGTTATGCACGCAGCGCAGATGGAGCTGCTTGCATGAAATTCCCATTGCATATGCCAGATGGTGCTGCAAATATGGGTTGGTCAGACTGATGGCCCTAACAAAGCATCAGTAGCACGTGGCTTGGCTAGTGGATGCACCAGCTGCAGGCTATGTGGCGTGTAAACCCTTCTGTTGTGCTGGGCTGCATCCGGCTCAAACAGGTTTGGTGTTTACTGCTGGTCTGTGAGCACAGTTTGGGTCAAGATAACTGACACCACAGCACATGCCAGTCCTCCAATCCAGTGCTGTTTGTGAAGGTGTCTTCTGACCAGCAAGCACTGGCGCTGCTAAGTCTTACCTGGCTTGCTACAAACTGTGCCAAGACAGACTCAGCATTGAACCAGCATTCCCACAAAGGAGTTGTGCCACCACAGCAAGGTTCTCTTTTCCTGTGTGTGACGCCTGTGCAGGTGTGTTGGGACTTCTACCACGCTGCCAAGGCTGGTTTCAGTGCTCTGGCTGAGGAAGCCAACACATTGCGCAGTAGGGATCAAAGACTCCCAGGTCCTGAGAAGCTGGGTGGGTGGCCTTTTTGGGACAGGTTGCTGCAGGATCCAACCAGCTTCAGATTGCCAGAGCTGAAGGAAGCCGCCAAGCAGCTAGGACTCACTGTGAGTTAATGCTCTTGAACAGCTGAAGTCTACATGTCCATGGGAGAATCTGCCTGATCCATCTCACAAGTTGCAGCATACATGTGCCATGATGGATACAAATGTGTTGATTGAGCTCATGACCAGCAGACTGGGTGGCAACCATGATGAGTCTTCTTTTAGATCAAGGCGAGCTTCAAGATGGTGTAATGACACATTCATTATAGATTGCAACTTGGACTCAAACATTGGTTCCCAATGGCAAGCTCACAGTGGGTTGTGGCTTGCCTTGAGCTGATGGTGTGTCACCATCGTCACACCCCATGTCGTGTGGTCTTGCCTTATCCCAGCTCACACCCAAATGAACTCGCTCCCTCCCTCTAAGATGTCTATTGCTCCTATATACCCTGCAAGGCTTTGATGGCCATGCACAGTTACTCAGTCTTTGGGCTGCTGACTGCAGGTGTCAGGCACCAAAGCAGAGCTTGTGCTGAGGATCCTGGATGCCTTCGGTGCCGCTGCACCTACAACAGCGCCTGCAAAGTTGTTGCGGGCCTTGCGGTTTGAGCGACAATGTCCTGCTTGCATATGGGATGGGGGTGATAAGGGCTTTGACGTCCCCCGATTGGTGCAAAAGCTGCGAGCTGCCAACCATCCAGCTGTTGAAAACTGCTGGCAAGCAGAGGTGCGCTGCTGGTCTTGTAGCAGGTTGTCTGCTGAGAGACGCTGTGACCACTATTGAGGCTGGGTGCATAGTCCAGTCCTGCAGTGGCTCAGCGAACCAGTTTTGCAGGGCTTCAGCAGGGCTTTCTCAGCACAAGTGCTGGTCATGGCCAGGTGTCTGGCACAGCATCAGGCCAGCCGATCAAGTAAACCAAAGCCACATGCTTGCTTGCAAGAGTCTACTATTGGCACCAGAAACGGCACTTATGAAAGCTTCCTGCCCGGCTTTAACTATTTAGTATTGGGTAAGACAGTATTGGGCAAGACAGTATGGTATCTGGCAGTGGGGTCTGCTGCAGTGCAGACCAAAGTATCCAGCCCAACTGCACTGCAAGGCTGCACCAAGGGTACTAGCAGGGGTTTGCGCCTGCTCCATGCAGCCTGTGAGCTTTTTGTGAAGGGTTAGTTCACAAATGTTCTTCTAAGTAACCATTAGTCGGGATGGGATGCCATATGCTGCTTGCAGAGGTCCAAGGGCGTCGCTGGGATAAGGGCAGAGCTGCTCAAACATTTCAGCAGCCTGCCTGAAATGGTGGTGGCAGCATTCGCAGCAGAGGAAGAGATGAATCGCCGAAAAGCAGAAGCTGCTGCAGTTGAGAAAGCTGTACGTGAAAGACGCCAGGCTGAGCATACTGCAAGATTGGCACGGCGGGCTGCTGCACGTGCTGCAATGGTGAGTCTACACTCAACCTCATCCAGCAGAATAGGAGTGAAACGTTGATAATCTGCATCTTGTAGGCTCTCAGGGATGAATGGTGAGTCTACACTCAACCTCATCCAGCAGAATAGGAGTGAAACGTTGGTAATCTGCATCTTGTAGGCTCTCAGGGATCTGTGCAATTTCAGTTTGCTGAGTCAGCAGAGAACGCTACACACAACTATTACAGGTATTTGCAGCTCCATGGGTGACATTGAGCTTCATCTGCAACCCAGACTGAGGTCAGCGTGGGGGGTAAGAGTGTGTGTGTTGACCACCTGATGGGTGTGTGCCGTAGCAGCACAGTAACAGTTCATAATCTAGCTGACCACGAATAGCGCTGTCAAGGCTCCCTCACCATGGGCCATGGCCAAGACATTAGATGCACAAACCTAGATCACAGGCGTGTGTATCATAATTGTGGTGATTACAAATGATGTCATCCCCAGTGATGCCTTTTAGATCTCACCAAAACAAGCAGGGGTTGTAAGGCCTAGTACTAGTAAGGGAGGCCTTCTCTACTTGAGAGGCCTTACCACCCAGGACATGCCAGCCACCCAAGCTTTCCTGTCATGCTTCCTCTGTGTTTGCAGATTGGCTCTGACAATGCACAGCTGCCACATACCGGGAAGTGCAGCTGTGGCAATACTGCAGCTCAGATGTGCAGTAGGGGCTGCTGTGGCAATTGTTGCAGGAAGCATGGTGGGGCAGCTGGTGCTGCAAGGTGCAAGAGGCATAAAACAGGAGGACTCCCGGTGCAAGGTCTGCAGGCTGCATAGTCAGAGGCACTGGAGGATGTTTGACGTTGTTCTTGGCAGCTCATACCAATCCACTTGAGGTGAGCATGGGTTGGCCGGGCTCAGTGACGTTAGTTGTTTGCAGGAATTGCTGCGATGTGTGCACGTGATACAAGGCACCATCATGTGGCTTGTGCTGTTGTATGTTGCTGACCTGTATCTAAGGTTTGTACATGGTTTGTCCATGAACTAATATATTGTTGAATGTGCAAATGTTGTGCATGTGCTGCTTGGTCCTGCTTTTTGTGTGGGAGTTGCCAAATGTACTAAAAGTTGTTTTGAAATAGCTCACATATGTTGAAGAAGTGCACCCAGCATCTGTGTCAATGGGAGACAACAGGTTTGCCTTGCACAGTATGAACAGACACCTGGCACTGTGCCCGTCAGCTTGTTACCAGGGGCATCTAGTAACTTCTTATGAAGAAGTGATGATACAATGAACGATCATCACTGGGGGATTGGGGTGTTATCAGACGCCAGGAAACTGCAGTACAGTACAGGCAAGGTGTGTTGAGTGCCTGTTATGGTGGGCATGTGCATACTAGTGAGATGCCTATAGATTGTCTGCCAGCTTATCAGTCTATCTGCTGCTGAACACAGGATAGCTGCCACCTTGATGCCACCTCTTTCTGCAGCAAGCATGTACACCCACGTTGATCCACTCCAGAGAGCTCATTCCGTTGAGCATGCATGGTTGCTGCAGAGAGGGTTGGCACCCTGGAGATCCTGGTGATGCATCTTGCTGTACACGAAACTGTTTTTTTTTTCTGATGTACCGTATTCAAGGTCTGCATGCATGAAGCAAGGCACTGGATCAACCTGATTAGGTTGGTCACGCTAGATCTAGTGTGTCATAATCATGCACTCCGCCTTGTCCGAAAGTGGATTGAATTCACTGGGTAGATTTGAGGCGCGGGGCCGATGGCAGTAAATGCTATGGCTGCAAAGTACTGATTATTATTATTATCTAGTGTGTCACTGACTCTGGCAGAGTCGCTGGACACAGTGCATCACACCACAGTGGTGCCCCCAACGCATGTCAGCACATTTGCCATAGCATTTCCACTTGCTGCATGGCGCCATGCAGGCTCAATTTCTTCTACAGTGCGATCGCACTGCGCAGGGTTGCACACGAGTTTTGTAGGCTTTTCTCGTCTGATCAAGTGCACAGGCTTGTAACTAGGTACCTAGGTACAGAAGCTGGTGCCATAGAGGATGTTGTTTTTCTTTCGGCTGTGTATGCTTTCTATGGCAGTATGGTTGTCCCTGCCAAGTGGGACACCACCAACAGCGCAATAGCATTGCTAGCTAGTGCAGCTGAAAGGCCGCAAGTTGCATTGGCTGTTGTGCAGGTTGTCAGCCAGCAAAATCGGCTCATTTGCGTGACGATTTAATTCCTGTCACTGCTGCAATGCAGACACAGCTGCATGCGGGTCGCATGCGCATGATGCAGAATTTGCAATTCACAATACCACTGATGCAGGTCATCTGTGACAACCTTTGGAAACCCTGCTGCGATTTGTGACGATTTTAGCTTGTTTGTGGTCCAAATGTATCAGGTGCTGCACGAAGCTGCTCATCTGAAGATCACACCCCGGCGAACAACGCGCATGACGCGCATTGACGACAGTTGGCGTGCGGTGAGCAAGGAAGGTATCGCATGGCCCCAAGTACTACTTGATACACTTGTCTGCACTAGTCATTCCCATTACACTGCATCGCAGGCTGATTGTTGCCCGGTCAAATCTACGTACGCCACTGTCGGATTTCGGCCAACTCTGGTGCCTGCTGCGAACATGCTTCGCTCGTATCGTCTGCTACTAGCAGCGCTTTTGGCGCTTGCTGCCAAGCATGTTCATGGCGAGGGACTACCTGTGCAGTATGGTTTGCTTCCTCTTGGTGATTTGACCACGAGTGACCAGGCTGGTCCCTACAATATTCCTCTAGCACAGGCCTTTGAAGTTGAAGGTAAGCTGTCTTAACAAAAAAAAAGTACGTAGAGTAACCCAATTCAATGTATACACTCACGACTTGTAGCCAATGCACTTACTTCGCTTGGTTATCAGGGCACATATGCAGACTGCTGGCTTTGCCACATCAGCAACTAGATGAGCGTGTGTGTTTGCAGCAGTTTCAGGTTGCTGCTGGTGCCATATGCGAAGTCACTGCTAATCAATGTCGTTGATTCTTGTTGCAGCTGCAACCGCTGCCAAGACTGGTGGTCCTAATGGACCCTTCACTGACAGGTGATCACCTGGACAGCATCGATGCATCGCGGCTCGTTGCTCTATTTATGGCTGTGCATGGGTGTCATAGGTGATGCTTGTGCTGATACTATTTGATGACCAGCAGCAGGTGTTTGAGGCATGCAGAAAAACCGACTGCACATCTCCCTGCCAAGGACATGTCACGCACACTTGCAACTGCAGCTCAGATGCATGCCATACTACTTGGTAGTACTGAGCCGGTGAAGCTGAGCAAAGCATTTGCTTGGATTCGATGCATGTTGCAAAACGTCTGGTGCATCTTGCTGCCTTCAGGGATGTGCTAAACTTTCTGGCCAACACCGAGTGCCTGGAGGCTACCTTCAACAGCTATGCCGCATTTGGTGCTGGACTTCCAGAAACCCTGAAGCCTGGACCTGTGCTCGGCAACAACAGGTATGTTGCACCTCACCTCTTTCAGTGGTCATTGATACATACAAAGAAAATGCATTAGAAACAAGAAACAAAGTCTCACTACTGTACATGCATCGCCTTGATTGTGGTCAGTGGTGCTGTCCTCAGCATGTCCCATGCTGCTGCACAGGAGCAGTATCTGCCAGAATTGCTCAGTCTCTTCTGACAAGACATCTGAGATGCAATGCTAGCAAAGCCACTGCTGTTCCAACGATGCATGTCTTGAATTCATGACATCTTGCACTTCATTCGTCAGCTGACGCAGTGTCTTCCTGATGTCATGGCTTGCAGGAAAGCTGCATTGTCGCCTGAAGTGCAGGCCTGGGCAGAAGAGGTGGCTCTGGATGAGCAGGGTCATGTGCGCATGGTCAGAGAGGTGGGTGATGGTGCTGGAACATCCGCTGATGGTTCAATGCCAATGACCAGCCGGACTTGGCCAAAGGCTTGAAGCCTGCTTACTAGTCAGAATCATCAGCCGCATCATATCATCATTGATGTCGTACCACAAAACAAGCAGGTGCCAGTAGAACACTGTTATGTTGCTTGGACATCTGTTGTGGGAAGATCAGTCTGAGGGATCTCGCTGAGATGTTGGACAGGTGGTCTCTGGAGCAGCAACTTCCAGGCCCTGTCTTTCTGAAAAACGCTTTGTATGGCATACTTGGAGCACTGCTGATAGTATCACATACTCTATTGACAATATAATGCTATCTGAACACTTTTATGATCAGGATAATGTCCTGACCAAGTCCGGCACTCAACAACTGGCAAGCGGTGTTGTCTAAATGGCATTCGTCACGTGACTGCCAAGAGAATTTGGCTGCCATTGGCCATTACAGCTGTTGCCCGGCCTGTCACTGACGCTGATGGACCATGATATCACACCTTGCAGGTCAATGGGTATGCCCAAAGTGTGCCATGCCCAACCCTGGACATCACTGGCGGCTTCCAGAAGTACTTTGATCGCGCAGTGAAGAAAACCAGTAACCCACCCTTCGACCCCTACAAGAATGATGTCAACTTCCTGCTGGCAACGTTCAGCTTGGAGGAGATTGGTGCTACTGGTGACAAGGTATGCTGGAGTCAGCAGCTGCCATGCACACTTTGTGATACTACTCCTTCAGCTGATTCGTTGGCTTTGGCTTTGACATAATTTGAATGTGATAAGTCTATTTAGATTGCAGTATATGCAGGCAGCTTGGAGCAGTCTTAACAGGTAGCAAGTCCTAAGCTGTGCTCTTATGACTATGTGCAGGGTTGCATTCTGCTGTCTTCCAACCCTGGAGTGGCTGACGCCATCTCTGGTCTTGCCACATCAGCCAGCTACCAGGCAGGTGTTGACCGGCACCACCTGTGGCTAAGGCGCAATGAGACTGTGCCAGAGTATGGACTCACTGTTGGCGACATAGTGATGGCCATCAGCAACTACAGGGATGAATTGGATGGCCCAGCTGTAAGTACTGCCAAAACACTTTGAAAGTGCATCAGCATTCGTCAACGCAACTTCGTTCTTATGACATAATATCTCTACAAGTTAATCATAATTTCCCACACACACTATATGTGTGCTGCCAGCACTGCTGCAGTGCAGTACTACTGTAGTACATGATGCATAAACTATATGTCAATCCAACAGGAGGTTGATTTGGTCCAACATTGAGAAGCAAGGTGCTGCAGCGAAGCACACATGCTGATGAATGTGTCACACACGGCCTGCTGCTGTCACCTCCCTGCAGGAAGACGATCAACCACTGTACAATGGCAACCCTAACTTCATTGCTGTGCCCACTCGCAACATTAACTTGGTGCCAACAGATATCAGGGGACTGACCTTCAGCAGGACACCTCAGCAGGTGAAAGAGGAGAAATTGCTTATGACAATGCTTGCGTCCTTTCCCTCTCCCTTGCCTGCCTGCATGCTGAAGTTAGTTCTTGTAAATTGTGGCATGCTCAGACAGGTCAGGCCAGTTTACCGTGCACATATGTGAACAACACGCTGTGTGTGTTGGGCAAACATTGTGAAGTTGGAAAGTGCATACTGGAAATGCACACTACATGCTCAAGAGTGATATGCAGTGATGCTTTTGATGAAGCCTTTGACCAGCAGTCCCGACAGCGCCGCTGGCAGTGGCCGTGATGTTTTGAAGATGACATGGTCGACATCACCTTGTGAGATTGTCTTACACCTCAGCCTGCTCTGCGCTGCACAGGTGCTGCGCATCGTGACTCTTGGTGGAGGCAACAACAATGACCCCAGACCATCCAAGGGAGGCTTCTTCCCCAAGGGAGTGAATGGCAACATCAACAGCACCGCTGGTTTCATCAACGCTGCAAATGGCAAGGCAGGCTACCCAGGAAACAAGGTATGCAGGGAAAAAGGCCAAGTGCAAAAACAGCACTAGCTGTGCTGTGTTTGTATTCACACAGGTTGTGGTCACAGGCAGCAGTGTTGAAACAGCCAAGTGTGCAACTACCATGCAAGTAACGTCGCAAAGTCTAGAGTTCCAAGTATTGGTGCCCTGAAATCCAACTGTTGGAGCTCTTACATCACTCAAGTTGTGAGTTATAGGATCAGTTGGGGCCAGTGAATGTCACCACATGTGTGCTTCTGGGCACTGGTGCTTGCCATACACAGTTTGCGACGAGCCTTGCCACACTTCATGCTCAGGCATACTGCTGCTGACTCGATCTTTGATGCTACTGTCCCACAGGTAACTGTCAAGAGTCTGGCAGCTGCTGGCAAGGCCAAGCTGCTCAACAACAACATCACAAAGGTGCTGCCAGCCCCCATAGCTGTTCAGTATACTGCTTCAGGTCGTGAGTACAACATCACACCCACCGATAAGAATGTAGCATTCCGAGGTACTCCATATGCCAGTGGACCAAGTGCAATCAAGACAGAGAATGCAGCAGCTCCTGCCGACAAGCAAAAGAAGAAGGTGGCTGGCAAGCCAACGCAGATGAAGGCAGCTGGGGTATCAACAAAGGGCAGAGGATTGAAGGCAGCTGGTTGGAAGAGCATGGTCTGGCCTTTTGGCAACTAAACTGTCAATTGAAAGGTATGGTGTGCTTGCAGCAGTCCATTGCAGCCAACTCCTAGCAGTCAGCTGCAACCAACTCCTGAGTGAAGTTGAATGTGGCTAACCTGCAGACAGGTGATGTGAAAGTTGTTGCAGAGTTGATGTGTGTTCAACAGTGTAAATGGTTATTTGCTTGCGGTCCAAGCCGTGGGCTGATTACTGCATTTGGCTATTGAAGCCTGTGCAGGGGTGCATCTGGTGCAAGGTATGCTCTATGCGCATGTTGGTCCATATTGTACATGTTTTGCATGTATACAGTTCTTTGCCAAACAGACAGTGACACGGCACTGCAGTCTAGCAGACAGACTTTGCAGTTCTGCTGGTGCTCGGCAGAATTGAATCGGACTTGTTGTATTGCTGCACAAGGGTGGCCGCCTTTGGCAGTGCCAAAGGTGGCACTGTCAATGTGTGCACGATTGTCCGCTGGCAGTATGTGTCCACACAGATATGGGCTATACCGCAGTCATCAGATACAGCATGGCCTGATCAAGTGAAGAGAAAAAATGTCACTACTAAATTACCTGCCTCGTATGCTGCAAACTGGCTGTGGCAGTAGAACTGTGGCACATGCCTCTGATCAGGGATGTATGTATGGACAGCTTGCTCTTGTGTAACTTGCAATATGTATGATGATCATATTTCTCCAAGAGCAATGGCTTTTTGTATGGCGCTCCTCAGGGGCAAGGTGTAATGATGCCATCATGCTAGTAGCATGTGCTGCAAGGCATCTTCGTGTACATGGTGACATGTCTGCCTGAACAGGCATATTGCAGTTCAGCAAGGACGCTAAGTAGGCATATTATACTGTACTGCCGACGGCATGCCGTTCTGCGCAGAGCTGTGCAGCAGCCTGCATCGGATGTGGTCTAGACAGATCTGTATTGCAATGTGGGTAACATGTGCATACAGTGATTTGAAACTTGTCAGTAACTGTTGTGAAGCAGTATGCCACATCTTCCTGCACATGATGATGGTGGCAAAAGGGTGAGAGACAAACTTGGAATGAGAGTTGCTGTGGCACTGCTGTGATATCCGACAGGTTATGGTGACTCACAAATTGTCTATGCCACCGCAATTATTGTGGCGATTGGCAAGTCAGATTATTGCAGACATGTCTGCACAAATAGTGTGCCATTGCCATTGTCACTGCCAGACGGATGGTTGTCCAATTATTCTATTGTAACGACAGGTGCAGAAACAGGTCATGCACCTGCCAGATTAGATCAGTGATCAATCAGATCTGTTGGAGAACACTCCTAGAGTTCTAGAGATGTGGTAGCTCGCAGCCCAGTTCCAACTGGTGATATTTTGTACCACCAAATATTATAACGAACCCTTATCGTAAAAGAGGATGCTAATAATTTATTAGACAATTTGCCGCTGCGCGAGGCGGATGATAGTAAATGTTATGGCTGATGATATCAATTATTATTACAAGGGAAATATGGGGATCAGAGTAATGGCTGTGACAGCAACTGTGGACAATATCTTGTTGACTGACAGTCGCTGCTGAGTGAACAGTCTCTGGCAGACCCCGAGGCAATGCAGCTGCACAGCAATGCGAATCTAATGACCTTGAAACACCTCAGGACTCTTTTGGAAAGAATACGTAATCTCATATATATACTGACTATTGCTACTACTCAGTGAGTACAAGTAGACTGTATTTTTCACAACATATAAAAGTTTTACAGCATACTGCATTGATGTGCTTAAAATATTTCAACTGATACTCTGACACGGCATCACATGACCACAGCTGTCTCGAGCTCAGCTGCCAATGATGGCTGTGGCAACATCAAATCCAGGGCCAGTGGCCACCCATGGGCTCCACTAAAGTACACTCACCGGTTGATGTTGGCAGCTCATCCTGTTTGTGGCACGGGCTCAACCACAATTACATGTGACTAGGACAATCAGTTGAGCTGATGAGCAATAGTGACTAAGTTGTAGCCTTTGTAATGGTTGGCAACCTGAGGTTGAATCAGGCTGTCTCATTCCACTGAAACGGGTTGCCAAGAGCCACTTGACCAGGGAAAATACTAGTCTTGATTAGCTGCTGCTGTTGAAGTATCAGACAAATTAATCAGGCTCAGCATCTCTCAACATTCGCTATGGCAGCAGTATACCTCCTTAGCTGCTTGATAACATGGCTACTTTGCTGCTGCCACTGTCGCCGCCGCTGCTGCTGCTGCCGAGGCAGCTGCTGCTGCTGCATTAGCTGCTGCCGCTGCTGCTTCCGTTGCAGCTAGCGTTTCAGCTGCTTGGACGTGCACTGGCTCTGGGGCGGCGTGCGAAAATGGGTTAGGGAGGGGAATGGGTATTGGGATAACAGGCACAACGGAGATGCCCACGACTGGTGGAGAGGCAATGATAGGAGAGGCAATGATTGGGGGAGCAACCACTGGTGGAGCTGCAATTATGGTGGTAGATGAGTAGCTCTCAACTCTGGTGGACCTGCAGAAAATCCCAAATGTGCAGTTGTGCTGACTTGATCAGGTGCAGACATGTGTAAACTTTTCTTGAAGCTGCCTTTGTGCCACAGGCTGCAGGCTGCAGCTGATGGGAGCTATCCAATGCAGCGCTCAGGCTCCCTGCTTCATGTGAACAGCACTGATCACCTTCACTGCACCCTTACTAACAGTGGCACCAACAATAATAGACTAGCCTCCGCTGCGGCATGCATGTTGAGGGCAGAGCTGTACAGGTTGCGCCCATCTAGTTGGCAAATCTGCTGACGTGGAGCCCCAGGTTGCATGGCGCTGAGGACAGGTACACGGTGTCCCCTGATGTTCTGCCCGCAAAAGAGCATGGAGCAGTACGGAAACATCATTATCGCCAAAAATACACGAATTTATAATCTTAAGATAGCTGTACAATAGTGCCCGGGGATACTTACGAAGCTGCGCGCCTGGACTTGAAAGTGCTACTGCCAGCTCGGCCCCCTGTGCGTGCTGCCGAGGCTTCA
This sequence comes from Coelastrella sp. MACC-549, assembly GCA_018290735.1. NCBI lineage: Eukaryota > Viridiplantae > Chlorophyta > Chlorophyceae > Sphaeropleales > Scenedesmaceae > Coelastrella > Coelastrella sp. MACC-549. The sequence continues at coordinate 43,742 of JABEVS010000241.1, read as the reverse complement.
AGTGGGTCGACCATTTGTCCAGTCAGCAGCAGGCTCGCTGTCAGTGTTCCTGTTAGCAAAGCACGCCCTTTGTCCACCATGGCTGGTTGAAGCTGAACTTTACTTGCGCGAACAGAAAGGCGCATTGCACGACTGCGGTATTGATTAATCTCATGGGTAGAAATCTGTTGGGTACTCTGAACAGTACGGCAGGCGCAACGCATTTTCGGTAATGGATTACAAGATAGTGCAGGGCCAATATTTGAAGGATGTGGCAACACTTCCAAGCAGCAACCTCTTCTCCGCAGCAATTTGTCTGTGTATACGATACTAGCGTTCAGGTTGGGCTAGCAACTGCGTATCTAGCTCCAGCAATGGCTGAACGGCACAGGCAGTTATAACTGTTATAAGCCATCGGGAAAATTTTTCAAAGGTCTTTGTCATAGGGTTCCCTCAAGTTCAAGAAAATATGTGGAGTGAGTCACTGCGTATCTTGTCGGTGAGGGTTCCTGGCCAAGTTTGTGTCTTTCACTCATCACGATGATGGATGAGCAATCGTGCAATGCCATTTTGGACTGGCAGCCTGCCAGTCCAAAGCAGTTGAACTGCCTTCCTGTCCTTCCTAGCTACTAGGCTAGTAGCTCCCAAGGCTTAAGCCACTTCATCATGCAAACTGCACGATGCAAAATACAAGGCCATGCAATTGTTTAATATGCTTGCCTTAGCACTGACATTGTCATGCCGCATGATGTGGCACATTGAATGCCAGGCCCTCGGACCTTGTAGAGACTGTGCAAGTCTCAGACTCAGGTTGCGGACAGCCTCTTTCAGGTGTCAGACTGACTCAGCGGCGCCGCTCAGCCTGACAAATGACAAAGCTATGACAATGCGCTGACATGCGTTGGGGGTAGTGGGGCTAGTGACTCGCTCAGCGGAACCAGGCAGGTCTATGGACTCTAGCTAAGAATGTGGACAGGTTGAGATGCTATTTGATATATAGTGGTAGAAGGGACCCTCAGGACCGCATCCGGGCCCCAATCAGACGCCCCATGGGAGGTTCTGGGCAACAGTCGCAGTAACGGTTACTGCACCATAATAAACATAATAATCAGTACTTTGCAGCGATAGCATTTACAACGGTTACTGCACCATGCCATGCCCACTGTGACAGAGATCCGTGTCTTGCTAGGGAAGAGCCTACAACAGCGCAGTATGTTTATGAGACACATACACATCGTACACATCCAACGTGCCTGGGCGGCCCATAAAAACACAGAGAAGGTTACAGAGTGTGATAGGCTCTCCAACAAGCCTGTTGCAGTCACTGCCCATGGCATGGGCTCCATACCTTTTACATGATGATACACAGTCACGACTGTGTAATACCAGGTCCCAAATGCACCATTTCCCCAAGAAAGGGTTTGACAGAAACACAAGGCGAGTGTACAAAGCCACGTGGCACAGCAGCGAAACCCTGGCACAGCAGCGAAACCGTACGTACACATGCAACCAGCAGCTCATCAAGCCATGGCAGCTTGTCACCAACACCAACCTGGTAAAACGCAAAAGACAAATCACATAACCTCCTTGACTGCTCGAGCCTCCCATGGACGCTGGATTCCTCAAACCTTAGGGTCAGCTCTGCATGAGGTTGCAGTCCATTCATCGTCATCCATCGCCCATATTGCAGGGCCTGGCCCAGAGGCAGGACTGCCAGCCGCCAGCTGCTGTCACCACACTGCTGGGCTGCACCTCAGAGATAATGTACAAAGGGCAGAGAGCAGGAAGGCAGACAACCATAGCATGCACACTGCATGACAGCTGACTGCCCCTACCTGACTTCTCTGCAATGCAGCATGATGCAAACTGATGTCTGGACAGCACCAATGTGTCGCCAGGCGACCAAACCAACATGTGTTCACACACACAAGAACAAGATATGAGCTGCCAGCTCAACCTACCAGCCGTGGTGTAAGGGAGGCGCCTCAGGAACCTGGACACTGCAGCAGGTGCACGGCAGGCAGCAGATGCACAGCAGGCAACAGGCCACATGCAGGCACGCCACACCAGCTGCTGAAGCCCAGAAAATCTTGCAGCTTGCAGGGCACCTCTTGATTTGAGAGTACTTCTCAAGTTTTGGCTACACATAAATGTTACTAGTACACAGCCTACAGCTAATCGTTACTGGTACATTACACAGCCTACCCGGGTACCCAGCGACGAGACACCTCGGCGTTCGCGTGAGGGTGAGACCCCAGCCTGCATGGCCCGAACAGACAGACCCAACAAAGGTCAGTGCCAGCAATCTTGCTCAACCAGAACTAACCACAGGTACAGCTGCACATGCTGAATTATAGTCACACAGCCGCACTTACGTGTGCTTAAGCACTGCATAGCTGTGCCTGTTGCTCTGCCTCTGAAACAGTGGCTGGGAGAAGCTGACAATACCCACCGAGAACAAGAGGCTCTGGTGGCTTGAAGGCGACCAGCATGTCCTTGGGTCTCCAGTGACTCACACTGAGCACTGCAGTCGACCTGTCTACAGGCGATAAGCAGGCATGCAAGGCACAGCACCAGCAACAGGGCACAGTACCAGTGTGCAAGCAGCATGCTCAAACGCACTGCAGAAGACTGTGGGCATGAATGATGCAAGCACTTCGATGCATGTGCATGCTTAGAATGACTCAATTACCACAAAGGCTTCTGGATCCCATGTGCAAACTTCTTCTTCTCCTTCTCCAGTTGATTGACAATGCCAGCTGACCACATGAGCCTGATCCTCTGGAGCAGGCACCCTCACACAGAAGTGTTCCTGAGAACTGCTACAGATGACAGCTGAGTTCGCTGGACTGTGACTGGCGCAATCATGCTGCTCGCTCTCAACAGCAGGGCTGAGTGGGGCGCCTGATTGCTGCTCATTCACACTAGGGGTGGAGGGTTGCTGCAGCTGAGACATACATGGCTGGTGGAACTGTACTTCTGCGACATCTGCTGCTGCTTGTATCTGTTGCTGCGCTGCTGCCCGTTCCCGCTCAGCCCTCTGCATGTAGAACTCATTTGTCAGCAGAGGAGCAGGTGGACAGGAAAGCCATAAGGGCTCTGACTGCACTTGCTGTGCTGTTGCTGCTGCTCGCTGATTCCATGCTCTTCTCCCGTTGAAATTATTGACCAGGTAGGGAGCCGGTGGATAGACGTAGACAGTTTCGTCAACCCCTGACAGCGGCTTGCGGGCATGAGCGTTGCGGGGTGTTGACCTTCTCCTCCGGCGTGACTGCCTGCTGCACTGATTTCTCCGTGTATATACCACATACCCGTTGTTGTAAAGGAAAACAGGAGCTGGCATGGGCCCTGAGGAAGGCATCACAGACCGACCTGCGAAGGCGCTGGGCTTCATCCCAATGCACACTCCTGTATCACGAGTTGTCACCTTCCCCCTTATACACTGCTTTCTGCTGCTAACTCTCCTATATTTTCCCCCCACACAATCCTGCCGCAAGGCTCTCTGACCATTCATGCACGCCCTGTTCTTCCGCTTAGATGCTTGATTAATACACCAAGGCTGTACAGCGTGCGAAGCGCTGCGAGAGCGTGCACGAGACATTGAAGCTGAAGGCGGTAGCATACTCTGCTGGGAGGTCGCAAGGCTGCTGTGATTTTGGACGTAAGTGCTGCACTGAGAGGTCACACATAACTCTTTGTGCAACTTATGCACATCGACTTCAATGAAGTTCACGGGGCTAAAATTGCTCACAAGGCTATAAGACCCAAGCCCTGTTACAAAGCGCCAAGGTCGAATTTCTGGACTTTACCAGCTCTGCGACGGGCTGAACCAGCTGGGGAAGATGTCCTTGCAGCATGTATGTCCTGGCGGCTGCGTTTGTGCCAGTGGACTTTATCGCTGCAGCTGAACGAGCTGATCCTTGCTTTTGAACTAGACGACCTGTCAACATGAAGCCTGCAGCAGGCGTCCCCAGGAAGAAAGAGTATAAAAAGGGAGTTGATGCAGATGATGCAAGGCGTAAAAGGGAGGACAACATCATCGAGCTGCGCAAGAACAAGCGCGATGAGAACCTGCAGAAAAAGCGCATGGTTAACGTGGGCCCCAGCTATGCTATGGAAGACAGCTCATCACGCACAGCGCTTGCTGGAAACAAGGTCAGTGTTGCAGCGTGCATCAGCCTCGCGTCGGAGTCGGGTGGTTCGTTCAAGTTTTGTGCGCTGGTGGCGCACGGTTCGCTGCTACACTCTCTTTGCATTGTCGTAGAGCTGCTATTCGGTCCTTACACTTACGTGGTTCTTGTTGACACCTCTTGCCTGCAGCAACTGGACGAACTGCCTGCCAAAGTGAGAGGGTTGTACAGCCAACAGCCCAACGACCAGTACGAGGCTACCCAGTGGTTCCGCAAGCTGCTTTCCATCGGTATGTTTGGTATGGGCGCAATGGGTAGGAGCTAGGCGAATCAAGCAGCAAAACACAGCCTTGAGCACAGTTGACATAACCTGCTGTGAAGTGCAAACTTCATCAGACGTGGTTCATAACGGGGCCCAGTACAGTGTACAGCATGGGGAGATACCACAACAGCTGTTGGCCAACAATACCAGCCAGCACCAGCAGCATGCACTTTGTGGCACAAGCAGCTGCACCTCTTCAAGAGGAGGAATGGGGCATGCATGCAAGCGTGTACGCTGGTGGTAGTGATGAAGAACAACTCTGGGCAGTAGGCCTCAGATTATACATTTTTGCACATGAGCCAGCATCACATGGTCCAGGAGTACTCATGCAGGCCCTGCTCACACATGGAACTCATAGTATGTTTCATCTCATTGCTGCAGAGCGCAACCCACCCATTGAGGAGGTCATCAAACAGAATGTCATTCCCCAGTTCGTCAACTTCTTGAAGCGCGCGGACATGCCCCAGCTGCAGTTTGAGGCTGCTTGGGCCCTCACCAATGTAGCATCTGGCACCTCAGAGCACACCAAGGTGGTCATTGATGAGGGTGCTGTGCCAATTTTTGTGCAGCTGCTTGCCTCACCAAGCGATGATGTTCGCGAGCAGGTGGGAAAGTCAACAGGGGGAAACCAGCCCTGCTTATCGGCCCATTGGCCAGCAGTTGTTCATGGTGGTGGCTGCCCTGCCCACAATACACATTCTTGCCATAAGAAGCTGTCAGGCCATGCCTGGGCTGCAGCACGACAACACATACTTGACCTGGCAACATACAACTCCTGCGCCTTGCATTTTACTCTGGTGGGTAATTTCACTGCCAGTCAATGACCCATCCTGTCATTCCATGCCCGTGACTCCTATTGTTCACCACCATATGCAGGCTGTCTGGGCCCTTGGTAACATTGCTGGTGATTCACCCCAGTGCCGTGACCTGGTGTTGAATGCTGGCGCCCTGCCACCTCTCTTGGACCAGCTGAAAGAGGGCAGCAAGGTCTCAATGCTGCGCAATGCCACGTGGACACTGTCCAATTTCTGCCGTGGCAAGCCCCCACCGAACTTCTCTGTGGTGAGTACCTGTGCATCTGCAGCTTTGCTGCATGCAGTGTCCAAATGTCACATCCAAAGCCAGCACCAAGAATTTAGTGTCAAGAATTGACCAATGAGATTGTGAAAGCCTACATGGTGCACAATTGCAAGGGCCTTACAGCCATTGTCCTCAACTTCTGGCACTGCTATGCTGTGCCGATGTAAAAGAAGCTGTCCTGATGTTATGGTGCTTATGTGGTGTTGCTGTTGTTCTTGCAGACCCGCCAGGCCCTGCCTACTCTGGCACGGCTGATTCATGCCACTGACGAGGAGGTTCTCACAGATGCTTGCTGGGCTCTCAGCTACCTGTCAGATGGCGACAACGATCGCATTGACAAGGTCATTGAAGCAGGAGTGTGCAGGAGGCTAACGGAGCTGCTTTTGTGAGTATCTTGTGTCGTGACTGAGGGGCTTGTGTCACATCCAATAGTCACAGTGAGAGCGGCAAGTCGCGGATGCTTGTGCAATGACCCTGACTGGATCACAGGTCCGGGCAAATCGACCAGGGGCAGATGAAAATGCTGGTCAATGGGCGAATCGACCAGCATTTTCATCTGCCCCTGGTCGATTCGCCCCTAACAGCCGTGCCTTGTGATAGGATGATTTTGCAGTCAGTCCATAATATAGTAGTTATCGACCAGGGTCAAGAAGTGCCAAGCATGTGCTTGAAGTGCATCTGATAGGCTGATGGCAGCCAACCAGCAAGAAGTACCTGTAGATGTTTTGACTGCCTCCAGACACCTTGACACGTGCTGCTGGCTGGTGCTCAACAGCCATCACACAATCAGCTGTCCTGCATGCTACTGGTGGCAAGTGCTGAGGTTTCGTGTGTCACCTGCTGTTGGTCATACAGGCACGCCTCCCCAGCAGTCCTTGTGCCAGCCCTGCGCACAGTTGGCAACATTGTGACGGGCAATGACATGCAGACCCAGGTGGTGATTAACTGCGGCGCCCTCAACTGCCTGCTGACCCTGCTCACAGCCGCTCACAAGAAGAGCATCAAGAAGGAGGCCTGCTGGACAATCTCAAACATCACTGCAGGAACAAAGGAGCAGATTCAGGCAGTCATCGATGCTGGCATCATGCCACCTCTGGTCCACTTGTTGCAGGTAGGCATCCTGCAAGCTTCCAAGCAGCTGTGCTTCAAGATTGCGACTGTCTGCAACCAGACTATATTCTGATGTGGCCGACTTGATCATCATCAACATCCAATGTGTGTCCTTCATAAACTGCATGTGCTGTTTCCTGCAAGTGGTGAATTTTACTGTGCCGTCCGTCCTGCAGTCTGCTGAGTTTGACATCAAGAAAGAGGCAGCTTGGGCCATTAGCAACGCCACCAGTGGCGGCACAGCTGAGCAGCTGAGGTACCTGGTGGATGTGGGTGCCATCAAGCCACTGTGCGATCTGCTGTCAGTACAGGACGTGCGTATTGTGACAGTGGCTCTGGAGGGCTTGGAGAACATTCTCAAGGTGTGTGAATGCTGAAGGGGGTTGCTTGGGTGGTATTGCTGAAAGAGTGTCACGGTGGACTGTTTGATGGGAAGGACTACTGACCATATTCAGCTGCGTTAGTCGCTGCCTGTCAATAGGCAGCAATCAACACAGCTGAACATGGTCAATAGCACTGTTACAGCTGCCTCTCACCAGCCATGACAAGCCTCCTCTGTGCTCGTACTGCTGCACAGGTTGGTGAGCAGATGAAGAAGATACCCGGCAGCAGCAACATTAATCCCTTTGCTCAGCTGGTGGAGGATGCAGATGGCCTTGATAAGATTGAGGCCCTGCAGGAACACCAGAATGAGGACCTCTATGAAAAGGCTGTGTCTATTTTGGAGACGTACTTCGAGTGTGAGGAGGGCGACGACCAGAATCTGGCACCGCAGCTTCAAGGCAATCAATACGCGTTTGGGCAGGCAGCACCGCAAGCAGGTAGCTTCAACTTTGATGCAGCTGCCCAGCAGGGGGGTGCTGCCCCTGGTGGTGCCTTCAACTTTCAATTCAAGTAGATTGTTCAGGGATCCAGGGCCCAATGCCGCAGGGCAGATATTCTTGTAGTGTCTGTAGTGTGCTGTTGAAGTGGGCTGTGCCTAGTGCTGTCCAGCTGGGTTCTGTGTAGGTCTGCAGAAGTCAGTCTGGCTTTGCTGGCAGCACCACTCTCATAGCAGTGTCCATGCCTGTATTGTGTCTATCAGGTGTGCATATTTGAGCACCCAAGCATATGAAAACTGCCACCGGTAGTGAGGACAAGCACCTGCCTTGCAGCTGTCTAAGAGGCCGTCTGAGAGTCAGTGGTGTGCTGTCTGCAGTGCGCTGTGTGCCACAAATCGGCATATTCATGCTCGCCTGCTGTGCATGTATGTGCTATGAATTGATTAATACAACCTTCCCTGTGCACCAGCTGTTATCTGCAGCAGTTGGTTGCCCTGAGGTCTGGCTACTGAACCTAGACAGCAGCATGCCTTTCAGATGGTCGCCGGATGGCAGCTTGCGCTCTCAGAGTTGCGATAGGTGCTGGTGCGGCGTGATGGTAGTGTTGTTGGCTAGGCAAGCTGCAAAGTGCAGGTTCAGCACCTGCTGCTTGAGCTGATAACAAAGTTCTAGGCATGCTGCCCGTGTATTTTGTTGGGAATTCGTGTACATGAGTGCTGTTGTGGTAGTGAGTCACAGGTAGGGTGTTGTGCCTTGCCTGTAAGCGTCTTCGTTGCTGCGTGTGTTGCTTGTTCAGCCCTTGCAGGGCCACAACAGGCCAAGCTGCAGAGAGGGGTCTCTGGTAGTGGTGGGGCCCGTTGATTGTGGTCGTGGCTTTGTGCTGGACACTGCATGTGTCATCATGTGCTGTGCTGTGTCATGTGTGTGATAGTCTCTTTGTGACGCCTGCAGCCGTTGTTACTGCTGTCATGGCTGATTTTCCCGTCCTCCATTGTTTGGTTCCCAGCCCTGGTGCTACGTTGGCAGTGGTACTGATCTGCAAGTAGGCTGATGGTGTCGTTCATTGGGGCGGTCCTAAATGTTGAGCGTGGTGTAGATTTGTTGGTACAGAGTCCTTGATGGGGCTGCCACATGCCATCTTCATAGGTCTGCTCTTCCAGAGCTCCAGCCATGATGATGGAAATTCTGTGGCCCCTTGGCCTGTTCATGTTTAGCAAGAGCCAAAACCCCAACTTTTGGGGTTCACCGACAGGTGTGTAGGCCATTGTGGTAAGCCGTTTACAGGAAACAACCTGGAACAAAATACGCACCACAGTGTAAAAGAAATTGAGCCATGCAACAAGTTGAGATGCAATGGCAAATGCACTGACATGCGTGGGGGGCGCCACCTGGGTGTGATGCTCAAGCTTGTGCCTGCCTCGGCTGTCCACCTGAACCTGATGAGTATCACAGTCCTTCCACATCACACCACAGTGTACTATGTGTCCGACACGGCAAAAAGTTTTTGCCAGGTTGTTTCCTGTAAAAGGCTTACCAGAGTTAATCTCACAAGGCAGAATCAGAAGATCATTTTGCCAGTGAAGGGTAGTGTACCCTCAGTGAAGTATGGCCCAGCGCCCATGCATGATGGGAAGGAGTGAGACTCCTTCAGCTACGCCGCGTATGGGCCATGTAATCAGATCTGAGGTTACGCCAACGGTGCCTTCTCATACACGGGAACCCACGTTGTACCACGATAGTCCAGGATAACCCGCCAGTAGCAGCATACTATCAGGGCCTGAGGGTATTGCAAACCACCCATGCTAGATCTTCATTCGATCACAGTGCACTGTAGCATGTCTGCCAGACGTTCTTGGGCATTTGCGACCAACGCAGCACAATCCCTTACAGCTCAGTGATGTAAAGTAGTCTGCAGTCATCATAAAACTCTGCATGCTGAACTCAACTCGCCATTCTAGATCCGACGAATATGATCCTAAATGCTGATGATTTAAGCATTGTGTCAGCAACTGACGGTCTGTGTCACGAAGGATAACCGTCCAGCTGTCGGCAATCTACCGACACATCGAATGAGAGCACCGCCTTAGTCAGCAAAAGTATCCACGGGTAATATATCTTTCTTAATCGATAAATTAACGGGATAGAGCGCTGCATGCCAGCATGCTATTCAGAAGATTGACTGCATGCATTTCAAACTGTGAGCAGCTGCTGTGCCAAGCTGTGCTGCCTGCGGCAAGACACTCCAGCAGGCATGTATGGAATGAGAGACTGCATCAGCAAGAAGCTCTCAAAGCAGATAGCTTTTACGACTCCACCATTGAGAAGTATGCTGAGATGCCCATTGAGACATTCTCACTAGAACAGATGCTGAACATAGGCAGGAATGTAATTTCTGATCCTTCCAAAGTGATCCAGAGTGCAAACTTTGTCCATCAGGAACTTCCCAAGAGGTAAGCATCTGCTGCTGGACCCAACAAATAGCGCCAAACGGGAATGACTGTGGCTAACGCTGTACTGGCGCCACTCTCATTGTAAAGCAGAGACAGCAACAAGCTCGGCTGACGAGGATGGTTTGACACATTGCAGGCTGGCACGGCGTCTGCTCGACCTGCAGCTGCTTCCTCACCTAGTAGTCACTAATCCTCACATCAAACGGGTCTACAATGCGTACTATCATGCGTTTGAGACGCTCAGGGCAACGCCAGAAGTCAAGACGCTGGCAGACAATGCTGCCTTTTGTACATTGTTGAGAAGATTGGTTGATGAGCACGGTGAGCTGCTGCTGATGATGACTTCGTATGACCTGCTGCAAATGCCATTCACTGTATGCTTAGTCGTTGGTGAAAGGCCAATCTCAGCAGCAGCAGCAGCAGCAGCAGCAGCTGTGATAAATCGCATCAGATCGATGCACCTATTGCAGTACTTGGCAAGTTTGCGATCCTCCTTTTCATAAATAGCGAGGGAAAAAGCTTGGGATTAATGAATTAATGTTCAGCAGCAGTATCACAAACTAAGCCCTGGATGTACTTTCACTGCTGTTTGCACCTGCTGTCTGCAACTGCACAGGACCTCTGCTGGACCTGCTTGCCCGTGGGCTGGTTGAAGTCAAAGCCAAACGACTCGTTGGACCAGCACTTGACTTGGATCACTTCTTGGACAACATGTTGCGCAGCAGAATAAGCAGGTGTGCATACTGGCAGTGAACAAGGAACCCCATGTGTTGTGTAAAACCCGGTGTTTTGCTGCGGCAGCACGCCGGCAACTCACAGCAACCCACAGCAGATGCACTCATTGTGTCTTTGCTGCTTCTGCTGCAGGCGTGTGATTGCTGAGCAGCATCTGCACATCGTCAACACGCGGCCAGGGTACATTGGCAGCATTGCAACAGCACTAGATGTTGCAGATGCAGTAGAGTTTGCGGGGCAGCGGGCTGTGCAGGTGAGAGGCAGGGCCATCATGGTGGTGGTGGGTGCACCCGCTTTCAGCTCTGAGCTGCTGCTGCAGAGGTAGGGGAGTTGAGCACAGAAGGCCCGGAAGTCGTTGCGCAGAGATGACCTTCATTACCCCAAGCAAATGCTTCTGATTGCAATTGGTGGTCGTCTGACTGGTCTGAAGCGTCATGTAATCACACACAGACTTCTGTCTAAAAACACCTTACAAACAGACTGCTGCATTTTTGGTGTATGGCCGGTGGCAATGCGCCTGGTTCAACCAGATTCCCATCTGCTTCTGCAGGTATGCACCGAGGCGTATGGCTTAGCACCAGAAGTCACACTCTCAGGAGATTTGCAAGCCCTCATACCCTACCTGCCAGCCCACCTTGACTACATGCTGTATGAGCTGCTCAAAAACTCGATGCGAGCGACTGTGGAAAGGTATCGAGGGGCTACCTACAGGACCAGGAGACGGTTGCCACCAATTCAGGCTCGCGTGTGCAGTGGCAACACGAACCTGACGGTTCGGATCAGTGACCAGGGAGGTGGGATTCCCACTGAAGATCTAGCCAGGGTTTGGTCTTATGGGTTCACCACCAGCAGGACTGGCTTACCAGGAGTAGACAGCAGTGGGCTGCACCCACAGCCACAGCATGTGAATGAAGCTCTTTACAGCAGCAGCAGCGGCGGCGATAGTAGCAGTGAAAGTGACGGACAAGCAGCGGGAGCTGAGACACAGCTGCAGCAGACTCGAGAAGCATTCGGGGCTTTGCTGGCAGATGTGAATGAGGCGCCGCGCCGGAGGTACTCCTTGGCAGGTTTAGGGTTTGGCCTACCACTGTCACGGCTGCATGCTAGGTACTTCGGTGGTGATTTGAAACTAGTGAACCTTCCGGGGTATGGTGTAGATGCTTTTCTGACTGTACGGAGGCTGGATACAGCAGGATGGCATGAGCAACATGATGGAGATGATGCAGCAGCAGGTCAGGCAGCAGCAGTGCATGCAGCAGTTGAAGTGCAGCAACAACTGGACCAATCAAAGCAGTCGACAGTATGAGGACGTCATGATGCCGGTGATTCCTGAACACAGCTACCTGGTACTAGCTACAGCATGGTATAGTGCAGCAATTGGCATGGTGCAATGGTCATGTGAAGCGAGGTCACCTCAACTGTGCCGCACAGGAACCTGTTGGCCGTGCATTCGATCGTTGACAGTATCTCAGACTGGGCCAAGCCGACTGTCCAGCATGGAGTCCATGAGGGACTGCAAGTTGCAATGCCAGGCGGCGCGTCAGCGCTCTTGTCAAACGCTGCATATACCAGCTCTGGATCAATCTCTGGGTTGTCAGCAACAGGATTCGATGCATCAGCGTACAGGCTGTCTATGTCCTGAACTCGCTCGCTGGCGCTTCAAGTGAAAGTCTGGTCAAGAAAAACTACAGTTGCCGTCTGTCTGACGTAAGGGCTGAGGTTACATGAGTGAACGCCAATACAATTGGCAGGATACGCAAGCCAGGGAACTTGCAACATGGTCATGCAATGTTGATGATTCCTGAGGATTGCAATTTTTGAATATTAATGGATGATGAGCACCCTTGCAGCTGCAGCTGCCACAAAAAGCTTTCCTTCAATTCTACCAGATATTAAAGTAGCATCTACTTAGCCTCACGCTGCTGCTGCAAAGTCTGAAAGACTGTTACTATGCCTTTCTCAGAGGCTGCTGTCAGCTGCTTTGAGGCTGCAATGTCAGTCAATACTTTGGCATTATCCTTCCGCAATAGATCCAAACCTTCTGCCAAAAACGAAGGCACATCTTTGGGTGGTACGCTATCCGCCAGGCCATTCTGAATGGCAAACAGGATCACCACCAGCTCTTCCAGTGGCACTGGCTCGCCTGGCTGCTGCTGTAGTGCTGCTGCAATGCGGCGGCTGTAAGCTTCATACCTGCAACAGCAGCATACAAGGTGTGGCAGGTGATTTGATGTACTCGATACACCGAAACGCATACCAGCAGTGAGCTCTGCCAGTGCTGGCCACATTCTCCAGGAGGTATGCTAGCACAGCATTGTCATGATAGTATGGTACATTGACCAGTGACCGCTGCTATGTTTGCACCTGTTAGCCACCGCCACACATGTGCACAGGACCTGGCGGTCTGTTGCAAAGTCAACCTGATATCCCACTCACCCAATTGCTACTTTGCCACAGCATTTCAACTTGCTGCATGGCTCAATTTCCTTTACTGCACAATAGCAACAGCAACAGAGGACAGAAACTTAACCACCATGTTACGCAGCAACTCCAACAGGCTGCAGCTCATACCTCCTGAGTATCGGATCATCCTGATTTGTAGCAAACTTCCTTGCATCCTCAGCCTGGGCCAGGTCCAACCTGATCTGGGGAGCTAACTGTTCCAGCGCCTTGTAATAAGCCCGACTGCCAACACGTGTTATTGACAGCTTTGGGTTCACACTGAATGGTACCGGCCCAACTGCTGTGTCACTGCTGCTGCTGGGGGCACTCATACTGGGCTCCAGCACCACCTGTTGTAGCACAAATGCAGCAGAGCAGCAGACACACTGTGTCAGGAGGTCCTGTGTATGCAGCGCAGTGTTGCAAGAGATCGATTGCTGTCAACCTGCGGTGTCCGCCACTTCTCATGTTGCCATGCACTGCAGATGTGTGCATATTGCAAGAGATCGATTGCTGTCAACCTGCGGTGTCCGCCACTTCTCATGTTGCCATGCACTGCAGATGTGTGCATATTGCACATTCCAGAGGCTTTAGTTTGTCAATAGTCAGGATGATCAGCTGCTGTCAGTCGTAGCTGCATGCTGGCTCACCTGTCCATCTGCTATGCTAATAAACTCTTCTACTGTTTCTGTTTTGAGCTCCCCCGGGCCAACACTCAATGCCATGACAGCAGCTTCAGCAGCCTGCAGGTGCGATAATCAACACAAGCCTTTCAGACATCCCACATGTGGTTATGATGGTATGGCACCAGTAAACAACTGGATTATGAAGATACAACAGCTTCAGCTTCAGCTGGCTGCAGTGCATGCGAGCCTGCTAGTGGGATACAATCAAGCCTGTTGAAGTGGGTGACGCAATCATGCACTGAACTGGTATTTTTGATTCCAACATGATGCAGTATTCATGTGAGGATGAAGCAACCACCACAACCGACCTTCTTCTTCTCCAGCACTGCTTTGAGCTTTTCCTTTTGCTCCTCTGAGAGTGTTTTGTACTTGCTCATGTCTATTGAGGCCTTTGTGCCGCTGGCCGGTCTGCCTGGAACCAGCGGCAACAGCGACATACTGCCGCCTCCAAAACTGCTGTGAAGCTTAGCAGCTCTCAAGAACAGAATGGAGAAGAAGCTGCAGCCAGACGAAGGGGAAACCACAAGAAAAGCAAAATTCGTCATTTATATAATCCTCAGCACTCATACGTCTCTCACCAAAGGTTCTGAAGTGCATGGAGCACTTACGTTGTGCCTAGCAGGCAGACCAGGACATTGCTGTGTCAGCACGTCATCGATAAGAGCATGGCCTTAGATACTCGCAAAGATCAAGTTAAGGTCAAGTCGAAACAGACATCAGTTCACAGACCAGCTGCCAGGGGCACACAGCGCTAGAGCGCCTGGTCTCCTGCAGCCAGCAGCAGTCTCACCCTCTCCTCTGTGCAACAGCACCAGACACCAGCATGCCCTCATAATCCACCAGCTCCTGTTCTGTCTGGGGTGACAGCGCTACGTCATTGCCGGCCTCGTCCTTGATGAGCCCTTCTCTGAGCTTTTCTTGACCAAGGTCTGCTAGTGCCAACACCAGCTTGTCCCAGGCATCTGCGGCAGGACACAAACATCAAGAGGCTTGGGGACTTAGAAGGCAAAAGGGGAATAAGTTCAATAGAAGATCTCCCTGTCCTTGCTTTGAGACAACGTCATCTGGACCATACATGAACTATCACATTGATCATCTGTCAACAGATATTTTGGTATGAAAGTTTTATGCAGGTAGCCGATGTCTAGTTTAGAGGGATTAACATGTGATCTGGAATGAATTAGGGACGAACACCTGCACCGTACAGAGGCCTTGAACATGCGTGGTATACCATGCTGCATATGACTACACCCCTTGCCGCTGCAATTGCTCCATACTTCTGCAGCACACAAAGCACCCACAGGTCCACTCAGCACAGCATAACTCCTGCTTCACCTGAGAGAGGCGCCAGATCATCCAGGACTACCAGCGAGTGCCCTCCCTCATCCCTGATGCGCTCCCCAGCTGCTGCTGTTGCCATCACCGTGGCCAACCTTGTACCCAGTGAGGCATCTGGTGGGGCAAAGAACACTGCAGTGTTTTCCAGGCACCCAGCTGCTTCCAGGTCCTGCAAGCAGTGCAGAGTACAGTGTATTGAGAGGTCCTGCAAGTGAGCAAAGTACAACCACCTGCCAACTCCTGTGCATCATGGCAGAGGTTGGCTAGTAGCTTTTGTACGCTGTTGAGAGTGGCAGGCGCATATTCTGTGGCAGAAGCGACCCTTGTCGGGAGCCAGTGTTAGTATTTAGATTGGCAATCACAATCTATTGGGGATTTGTGGACAGCTGCTTTGCTTCAGACCAGATGATTGACCTGGCCATGGCAAAGCACAATCTGCCTATGATATTGCAACATATTTTTGGGGCTGTCAAACCCAAGTCAGCCAGAGGTAGTATTTGTATAATGGTAATAATACTTTGGGGAGATTGATGCATGCTGCAGTCCAGCAATCTGCTAATGGCGATACTTGCTGTGTCATCACTGCATCATCTGGCATTTTGAACCAGTAAGTACCAAACCCCACCAATCATCCCAGCTGCAGTCCAACAACTGAGCTCACCTTCAACCGCCTATCCAGCTGCTCTGCTGTTTGTGTTGTCGATGACAGCACACATCTTATCCTAGTGCCTTTCTGGCACCCCTGGATAGCATCCAGAGCTAGAGTGGTTTTCCCACTGCCATTGGGGCCAATCACAAGCAGGGAGGCTCCACGCCCCAGAGGAGTGAGCGTGTCCAGAGCCTTCACACCTACAGAGGAGCCATAATCAAAACAGCATGACACAAAATAAACAGATCAGAGAGCAAGCAAAGGGGCATAAACCTGCCACCTCGGCACTAGCTTGCTGTTGAACATACCTGTGAACAGACTCTCTGTGATCTGGTCCCTGTTCTTCATAGCAACTTGCTGGTTGATCAAAGGTTTGAGCCGTTCCAGTCCCAGAGCATCAATCCCGTGACCAGCAATGTCAGGCCCATCCTCTTCCTCCCAACTGGTCATGACTCCTGGCTTCTTGAGCTGCTGCTGCTGTTCCCCCTGCTGCTGGGCGTTCAGTGCTGATACTGCTGCCATCTTGGACTTGTGCTTCTGGACTGCTGCTCTGTTGGCTGGGGTGTCCACCTCTGTGATGGGTTGCCCGATGTAATTTACCACTGCGCCGTAGAGGGAGTCGCCTGCAGGGGCCTGCATCAGCTCATACTCTTTCCGGGTGATGGGCCCACGAGTTTCATCCAGCACCTACAGCAACGCAGTTTTGCCTCTCCTTCTTACACCACAACCCTGAGATGCTTACAGCAGTCATTCTCTATTTCCAGTTGCATTGCCCCCTGCTGGCCGTGAGTTCTATAACCTGCTGCTCCAGGTGCCAGGGACAGCTTTAATTATATGCAACATACAGCAGCAGAAGAAAGTTGAACCCTACAGGTAAATACATGAGTCTACATTGCTCCGTCTCTGGAATGCCCCAGGCGCTGTGGTGGCTGCTGCAATGCATAGGCTGCTGCTCATTCTCCAGGGCTACTAGGTTGATAGTGGCAGCTGCAAGCAGAATGCAGGCTGGCTGAAGTGCCTGCTGCCAAATGCATCTCTGCTGTGTGTCTTGTTGACAGGTATCAGTCGGAGCGAAACCACAGGCCCTGTTTTGGCTGCTTGGCGGCAGCTGTAGCAGCAGCAGTACCTGCAGTATGCCTCTGATTTTGCACTCCACGCTGTCCCCTGGCTTGATGCTGGAAGCCCCGCCAGCGATGATAGCAAAGGCAAGGTTGTCACTTCTGTGCCATAGCAGAATCCTGCAAGTTGCCACACATTGCCAGCACGGGAATTGATGCTGTCAGAGCAGCTTCAGTGAGTTGCAGGGCTGACACCTACTTTGTAAGGGGAAAGCCGTGAAACCTTATGCCTGTGACAGTGCAGGAGGCTGGGAAGCTTGAATGAGCTCATATAACGCTTCGTCTGGTGCATTCTGTCGATGGTCTGTTCAAGCTGCTCGAACATCTCATACCCTGATCCCCCGCTGACAAAGGCAAGTTTTGTGCCAATAGGAGCGTCTGGATTTATGCCAGTCATAATTGCCAGGTTGTCTTGGCACCACAACACCTGCAGATGCATAATTGACATTGCAGTATGATGCATGGGTGAAGCTGTCGGAGCATGATGATGATGATTTCCTGCAACTGCAGTACTGATCTTGCTTGCTGCAGGAACAGGAATGACAGGTGCAATGGTGTGTCCCTGCTGCCAGGCAACACCACTGGAGCATGAACGGCAGTTTTGCACTGGCAAGCATAATGCTGAAGGTTGTATCTGCTGGTAGCATATAAGGGGCCCGGGTACAGCGGGTAAGTTGCACTGCTACTGTTCAGCTGCTGCTTGACCTGTGCTTCAACAGCTGCAGATGCATTTTATATCTAAATGAAGTTCGTCAGGATATCAAGTCATGTTATCGTACTGTTCATTGCAGTAGACCGGTACATCAGCACATACCCGGCCCAGGTTCACTTTCGACTCCAGCTCCCGCAGGGTAGCCAGCTGGTTGGGACGCATAGTTCGCTGCTTGAATATGCTCATCTCCTTGTCCCAATCTGGTTCTTCTTCATCCGACCTAGATTTAGCTATATGGCGTATTCGCCTAATCGGCTGATGCCTTACACATTGACACCGCCTGGCTGAAGCAGTGCTGATGGCTGGGGCGATAGGACACACTCGACTGTTGCCCAAGCTTACGCGCATATTTACAGAAGATGCATTCATGATTGTTATTTCTTTTTCAGTTGGCGGCCTAAGCGTGGCTAGTTAGCGTCAAGGAGCCAAACGCTCTCCCCCAATTTACTGTGTGCAGGACCCGCGCCAACCATTACAGAAGCATATGTAACGAATCCAAAATGCGTACAAACAAAAGTCACTCCTCAACGTTGAAGAATTTGAGCTTACTGCATTGAACAGTCGTAACATAGAGAATCCTGACGCCTTCGGTGCGTTGTTGTGCGTCTGTTACGTTTGGTGTGTTGTATATTCTGAAGGTTTGTTAGCTTTGTGACTGATGCAACAATCAGGCCATAGTCGTTCAGGCGGTTGATCACTTTGTCAACCAGCCCCTGACGCGTGCGATCCCTTTCAGATGCTGCGTATGCAGTGATACTCATCTTAGTGTTCTCAAATGCCGTATGCCTGATGCTGCGGCGGTCTCTGAGCTGCCGAGCTGGGCACCAGTTGTTTGAGCTCCAATACTGATGCTTTTTGATTGGCTAGTGGCCTTGGGGTGCCTACTCACCTGCTTCGTCGGGGGATGGCTTTTCGTCAGCTCTAGTCTCTTGCAAAACCACGATGACAAGGAGATAGGGGTGCAAGTAAGTGCGTCAATACAATGCACACTGACCTTGCAACCTGATCACAGATAGACCTTACATAAGGAGTTCACTGTGATGATACAGATTCTTTGGTCTAGCACCTTTGCGTTCTCATGCAACCTCCTGCTGCTGGTAGTCTTTGAGGTGCTGGATGTCATAGACAGCGGGTAAGTGCCGCAAGCGCAGCCAGCAACTGCAACAGGTGCAACTGAGAGCAGTCAGGGCCGCGGTCAGCATGGTCACTGCGTATGCAGGCCCCATCTCCCTTCATGTGGCCAGCAGTCCTTGCATCAGCTGTTTCAGGTGCAGCTGCAGGTGCTGTGTAACATGTCCACATCACCATTGATGACGGTCCAGGCACAATGCCGATGGCCTTCAGTAGGAAACCGCTGTTAGCGCCTCCCTCACCAATCCACCTGCCGTTGCTGTCTGCTACTGCAGTCTTCGGTTTTGGGACTGGCGGTTGACTGTATGGGCCTTGGTGCTGTTGCTGGTTGGCATCTTGCCTTGGTACCACAGCTACAGGGCGTTTGCAAGCAGTGGTGAGTCGGCAGGCACAACCCCTCAAACATCCACTACACTGAGACCAGCAGCTTTTTGCTTCATACTGAGTGTAGTGGCTATTGTCTGCTTGCAGCAGAGCAAGCAGCTACCAGTCAGAAGTAGCACACTAGAGACAGCTGCTGCCATTGGCTGAGTAAAGGTGTGCATTGCTGCTTGCCCAGCTCAAAGACGTAACATCAGTTGATGCACCTGAACTCACAGTTAGGAGTACCCTTGTGCTGTGGGCCCCTCATAAGCAGCTGCTGGCTCCGGCATCCTGCCTCAGCAGCAGCTGATGCCACACTCTCAAGCGGACACCACTGCTGCTGCAACTGATGTCCAATTCACATCTCTGAGGGCCACTGGCGCACCAGAAAGCAGCCAGCAGGCTGCATCAGCCCCAGAAACCTGACATCAACAATCTGAACTGCTGTATGCTTGGCTCCTGCTGTTATGATGCTTTGCAGGAACCTTTTGGTCTCAGCGAGCTCTGCCACTCTCCGGTGTCTGCTATGTGGGATTCTTGTACTGTTTCTGGCGGCTGGGCAAGAACTTGGCATTGGGAGGCAGCTGGCTCAGCCTTGGGCAGGTGCGCAGCATCAACACAGCCGTTGCATCAGCACTGTGTCTATGCTGCGTGCATCAGAATAGACACAGTGCTGATGCGTCAGCATACCCACAGTACTAATGCACCAGCATACATACACACCTCTTGCATCAACGTGTACATCTCAGCACATCAGCTTCTGGTGGCAGCGCGGCAGTCCTGCAAATGCCACTGGTGCGTGTACAGATGTGAGCTCACGCAACGGGCATCAATCTGCCTGTGTGCTGCCGTCCGCCACCTGCAGGCCATCAGTCGGCTTGGGGTGATAGGCACTTGGTTTATCTCTGTGTTGAGTGGTTATGCAGCGGTGGACTTTCCATACTCCTACCTGAGTCTGTTCATCAGGCCTGTTGAGGCCAGTGAGATTGCAGGCATGGAGGAGCAGTACAGACAGGTAGGTACATGGGGCTGGGGTATAACATTCATCCGGTGGGGTGGCGGGTGTGCAAGGATAGGGTGCACATTGACAAACTTTTACTAGCACTTCCAGGCAGTCCCAACAAGAGCGGTTACAAGGAGTATTTACAAGGAGTACTAGGCCAAGCAATGCAGTCTATGAGCCTTAGCAAGCCCTTGTATAGAAAAAGAAAAGATTGTGGCAGACTCAATGCCGTGCAGTGGTTGTACACTGACTTCAGTGGGACTTGAATCTGCAGTTGTGGGGATCCACAATTGGTGAACTTGGGGCAGCAAGGTGGCAGATCTTAGAATGGATGTTGGGCTTGATGCAGGCACTGCTTGTTGTTTGGTAGCGGCAGAGTGTTACATCCCAAAGTGATTCCACAAAATCCCTACTGGTGACAACAGTCTGTCAAGGAGACAACAGGATATTTGGGAGGCCGCCATCTGCAGCAATGCAACCCTGCCATATTGAACATCAAACAACATTGCTGCTGTATCCTCAGGCTCTTGAGGTGTGTGCTGAAAAGAAGAAACGCATCCTGCTCATCGACCAAGAGGTGTCCAAGAGCACGATGAAGCAGGCTCGACCTGGCAATAGCTTGTTTGGCGCTTTAAGCAGCATGTTCAGCAGCAATCCACCAGGGTCGCCCAGAGACACGCTCAGAGCACTGAATGCTGAACTGGCAACCTGGGAGACCCTAGCCCAGGTGGGTGGCAGGCACCATACTGCTGAAAAGCCATGGCCCATCAGTTTGGAGTTCCTTCCTGTCACTTTTCTAGACTGCAGCGGTCCATACTCAGCACAGCAGCGGTGCAGAAGGTTTGCCTGAGCTGTTCTGCTGGTAAAGGGCCAGCTGCCAGGCAGTTCAAGGTCCATGGTCATTCATTCAGCAAGATGCATGGTTAATCATCTGATACTGACAGCTTTGGCGCATGGAGCACCAATATCTGCCAGCACCCTTCAGCCACAAGCATCAGACCATAAACGATACTAATCACCACCTTGCAGGCCCTGCTGGTGGAATTGCTTGAGCTCAAAGCTCATCATGCCAAGGCGCTGGACAGCAGAACCGTGCTGGGCCACATGCGCAATGGTCTGGGCTATGCCATGAGCGGCTACTGCTTGTACCGGGTGTTGACAAGCGGCAAGGCACTGCTGTTTGGGGAGGATTTCAGCAGCGACCCTGTCAGCAGGTGTGTACACAAAACAACGCACCATGCGTTGTTGCAGTTGAGCACACGGTATAGGACAAACAGAAGTTGAGCATGCTACTGCTGTTGTGCCATGCTGGTTTCCTGCTTGCTACGGGTCATGTCACGTCAGGTCTGGTACATATACAACAACCTGCCCTTTGATGTCATTGTGGTAAATTTACTGCCATCCTGCAACAAGGACAAGGCGCAAGAAGATGCTGGCATGTGCTGATGTAGAATGACCCCACAGTCTGGCCCCTGGTTCTGGTTTGCTGGCACCATAACTGAGTCTTTCTTCTGTGCAATTGTTTAATACCCCCCCCCC
>JABEVS010000241.1:0-22124 GCA_018290735.1 Coelastrella sp. MACC-549 | reverse complement strand
CCACCCCCCCACCACCACACACACACAGGTCCTTAGGCTTCATCTTACGGCGGTTGTCCCATGACAAGCTAGTCATCGACCCAGCTCTTCTAAATCAGTACGTGACTTTGCTGTTTATTGGCACCATCAGCGCTCTCTCGATCAGGGCCTTCCTTAAAAACGCCTCAAAAATTTTCTCAACCCTCACAAACCTCCGGGGTTGGTTTGGGTTTGGCAGCAGTGGAGCAACAGGGGGTCCTTCAGCGGGCAGGGGAGGCAGCAGCAGCAGAGGCAGCAGACAAAGCTTCTTTGGCGGGGGTGGGCCCAGTACTGGGGCTAGTACTGGGGCCAGCTTAGTGCTCATGCTTAGTGAGCTGACAGGCGTGTACTCCATATCATCTCTGCTGCTCATCCGACGGAATGTGCCAGTGAAGTACAGAGCAGCAATTGATACAGTGCTAGGAGGAGAGTTGGAGTTTCAGTACTTCCACAGGTGAGCAGGCTCAAGTATCAAAACCTTGGCAGGCATGTTCCTTGGTTCGTGGTTGCAGGGTACAGTCAGGGATTGTGTGAACATGTTGATGTCTGTACATGTGTGAAAGAGATAGAGCCACGCTATGGTGAGATGCTATGACAAATGCTCTGAAAATTGCATTCAATAAGTAAAGATGCCATTGAGATGCAGCTTCACAAGCATTCAACAGACTGTGCAGCTAGTATTCAGTTGAGACGAATATCCTTCCCTTTTGCATGTACTGCTGACAGGGCTATTCGTGCTTTATCTGCTTTGCAGGTGGTTCAATGGTCTGTTCATCGCCAGTGCATTGGTGACAGCCATACTGTACTATGCACACTATAAAGCGGGTGCAGCAGAGCAGATGGAGTCGCTGTTGCCAACAACACACAAAACAGCTGCATCAAAGGCTTGACATGGACAGTAAAAGAAACTCAGCCATGCAGCAAGTTGAGATGCTATGACAGATGCGCTGACATGCGTTGGGGGCGCCACCCTGGTATGATGCTTGTGCCTGCCTTAGCTGCCCTTGCTGCCCACCAGCTGACGTGCTGTACCAAGTATTACCTGTAGAAAGGAGGAAAAGTGGGTCAGCACCACAGGGTTGCTGGGGGTGGCAGCCCCAGGGTGGACAGTGATTTGCTTGTGGTGCACAGTTACAGACGAATGTTTCGGGAACGAAGGTCACCCTTTCGGCGACAGGGCCAAACGCATTATGCTGCACCCGCGGTAACTGATGTCAAACGGTGTTGCACTTGCATGCGACAAACCACAGCTGCAGCTACGCCATTGAGTCGTGAAAACAATGCCATTGTACAGTGCTGTAGTACTGGTGCACAGGGGGCCGCCATGTTTACTGCTGTCTCATTACATCAACATTGAAGGCCGCATGGAGCCAGCTGGCAAGAAGTCAAAGTTTGGTCAACTCAACAACCTCGAGGTTCTTTTGCAGACTGGTTGCCAACCATGCACATGGGCCATGGTGGCGGGCATATACGCTGATGCTTCCAACGGATGGAAGATACGCCCGGCATGGGCCACGGACTCTGTCTTGACTTTCACCATCTCATGTGTCTCAATGTCTCTAAATTAATCATTTGACATCAACTATGTGGCCTATCAATTGCTGTTACTGGCACAATCAAAGAACAGATGCTGACTGTGGCTATACAAGAGATTCAACTTGCAAGCTGGACATCTTCCTTAGTGGTCCATGTGTGCCATATCTGTCCAATATGGCATCCATGTAACAAAGTTAAAGGACAGGCAACATCATGCATAGTGGATGAGCTGACAAGACAAGATGTTGCCACGCAGGAATGGTAGCCGTACTCATGACTGTGATATGCAGCAAATTGTAACAGGAATATTCGCTTGAAGCACATTAGGCCAGCAGACGAGAATATCAGCTGTCCACTTAGGCTAGAATCTCAACCCCTTGCAAGCAGTCAACAAACAGTCTCCGGCTCAAGGCATCATCTCGGGCTCACTGTTTCACAATTGACTGCAGCTACTTCGGTAATGTCCATGCATTTTAGTATAGGTCCTTCCTCCTGCTTTGTCCCATCCCCCATCCAGTCATCTCCAAACCATTTATCAACCCCAGCTCTCCTCATACTCGCACTTGTGCCAACCTCAACCATCCCACTGTGACAGAAAAGCAATCACATGAACAAGCCTGAAGAATGTCACAAGCCTGATGTACAGGCTGTGCAGCTGCAGTGCAATGCTTTTAGCCATTCGCTTTTCATCTGATGCCTACGAATCCCCCCTGAAGCATCAAAACGGCATGTCCCATCTGTTGTGTGCTATGCAACTCGCTCTCCTTCCCCAAAGAACAGCATCGGATGCTGTTCTGTGAGGGAGGAGAGTGACTGGCACAGTACAGCTCTGCTAAGCGGGCACCACAACAGCCAACACAGGAACGGTAACCCCTGTCAAATGAGACAACCATGCAAGCTTGCAGCCCATGCCAAGAAACGGAATTTTAGTTGCCACATCAATATCACATCTGTAGTGATGAGTCGCTGCACCTAGCAGACATCAACCGTGACGAATGGAGCAAAGTCGGCCAGTGAAGGGAGCAAAATGCACAGTGCCTGGTGTCGGAATAATAGTACCAGAGCTTAGACAAGCACAATGGGCAGCTGCCCCATGCCCTGTGACAAGCTCTGACCGCACATCGCATCACACAAGTCAGAGAAGTCTGGCAGCTCTGACAAAGAGACCAGCCTGCTCAAAGAAGCCTGTGAGACAAGCACTGCAGCGTCCTTATTCACGACCTGTTGCTGCTTGACAGCGGCCGCATCGTCTTGCAGCTGCTGCAACTCGTAAAAGAAGCTGCTGCCCAGGTTGTTGCTGAGATCAGCATCCAGTTCGCTGCACCAATCATCCGACATGCTCTGATAGAGCATCTTCAGCACGTCCGACTCCTGTTGCACCTCAGGTGCCTGGCATTGCCGCTGCATGTCCAGCAGCAGAGTGCTATTGGGGTCGGCCTCCAGATCAACAACCAAGTCGGCCTCAAGCTCACTAGACCAGTCATCAGACATGCTGTCATGCATCAGTTGATCCAAGATATCATCCACCATCTCTGCATCCTCAGTATCCATCTCATGCTGCTTTGGGCTGCCACTGCAGTCATCATTGACAGCAACTGCAACAGGCTCAACAACAGGAGGTTGGGCTTCAGCCACAACACCACCTGCTGCTGCAGCTGGTTCTGCAACCAGTAGATCCGTTTGCTGGCTCTGTAACACCAGGCGCAGACGCAGCTTTTTCACTGGCACCACCTGCTGATCCCCTTGGTGGCGTCTCTTGATGGATGCAGCCACACCCTCTGCAGTCACCGACGGAACTACCTCTGCTGCAACTGGCGCCTGGTCACATCCTGCTGCTGCTGCTGATGATGCTGTCTTTGCCTGGGGACGTCCAAGATCTAGCACAGGCATCTGCTCCACCTTGCTGGTCACCTCGGTGTTGCAAGAGTGTGTACCAGCTGCTGGCCCTGTAGCTGGTGCTGCTGACATCATCTTGGGGGACGCAGGCTGTGAAGGTGTGCTGGAGCCACTGCTGGCAATGCCTGCCATGCTGATACCTGTGTTGCGACTTGCGCCGGCAAGTTTGCGTCTGCATGCTGGCTTGTGTGGCCCTGCCAACATGCCCGTGACAGTACCAAAGGCAGCAGCGATAGCAGCCTTAGCCAGCACTGCTTGAGGCTTTTTGGCACCAGCAGAGGGCTCGGCTCTCTCCGCTGCCCGCCCTGCTGATTTCACAGGCAGTGCTGGTTCCTTGTCCCTCTCATAAATGGACCAGTTGGTGTGTCCAGCCATCTGCCAATCCTCCTTGGCCTTGAGCAGCAACTGCTGCAGCTGAACGGGTGCCAGCTGACTCAGAGGCCTCAACACCAGACGACCACCCAACATCAGCACAAAGGACGCTGGAGCATCGAGCTGCACCGCCCCTTGCTGGCACTCAAACAGTAGACCAGCACCTGACACTGATGGGAACCACAGGCGCTGTCTGGTGTCATCCTCAAGCAGAGCTGACAGGACGTGCTGAGAAGATCTGGCCCAGTCATTGGGCCTGAACAGGTTGGGCACTGACATGTTGGCAGTTTGCCTCACCCACTTCACCAGCTGCTGGAACTCCCCCACCTGCAGGAAATACAAGTCCAGTGCACACAACAGAATAGCTACTTCAGTTTACAGTAACACTTGTCAGTGGTGATTAGCAGACATAACAATACAGTGATTTGAGCAGAGCAGGAAGAGCCGGGCGGAGCAGTGTGATGAGGGATTATAGCAGTCAGTGCCATGCCAAAACAGCAGTGTATGGCATTCACTGTGACATTCCCTGATGTTGCTACCAGACAACCCGACTGGCAGACACCGAGGGTCACAGTGAACACATGCGGGGAACCCCTACCTTGGTCACAGACGACAACTCTGCAGGGACATCAGGCACAGAAGCCTTCAGATCCGCCAAGACCTTGGCAAAGCCCTCGCCCACTGCCTGCACCTTTCGCACTGACTGGGAGGCGTGCAACACATCACTCTTCTCATTGCATTTGCTGCGGGTGGTGATCAGCTGTAGCTTGTCTGTCAGGAAAGGTGCAGCAGTCAAGGATGCTGAAGTCCTCAACTGCTGTTGGGCGCTGTTGCTGTCTTCAGGATCCAACAGTGTTGTGAACAGGAGGCGGTAGTAGGTGCTGTGGCCGCTCCTGCCACCAGGCACCTTGTAGATGTTAAGGTCGGTAAGCTTGGCCTTCCCATTCTGTTCATTTGCAAGCCAGCATACAAGACATTCAGGCGGTCAGATGCTGTGATCCAGACACAGCAGATTGCAAGCCAGCATACAAGACATTCAGGCGGTCAGATGCTGTGATCCAGACACAGCAGAGTGTGTATGTGCTGTTACCCAGCTTGCCTGATAAGCAGACATTGAGAAGGGAGTATAGGGCTGCACAAGCACAGAAACCCCCTGCGTAGGGGCCCCCACCAGGGTAATAATACAGAGTGGCTAGATCCTACACATTATCGAGGTCCAGATTCAGCCACTATCATAGACTGCAAGTTGCAATGCCTGCACAGTAGTCGCTGGGTACCTAGCGATAACCTGCAGAGTTGTCGCTGGGTACCTAGCGACAACTCTCCACGCATTGCAACTTGCAGTCCCTTATGGATTCAGTGCACAAGAACAGGACGTCCTCCATGCAGGCGCTGCCAGCAGCACTGTGTCTTTGCAACTTACCTCAATAGGCAGGACTACTTCAGTACTCTCTAATCCATTGTGCTTCAGTCCTGCATCATCTGCCAGGCAGTCAGCCAGGAGATCGCCAGCTGGTGGTGCACCCGCACGACACATTTTCTGGTACTTAACATCATCAATCAGACTGATCTGCAAGGAACCACAGATCGGATAATTTGCTTTAGAGGTTACCTGCCATCGCCAGGACAAGCAGACGCAAGCATGCCATGCTCAGCATGGAATGCCACATGCTTGCAACCCATGCGACAATGAACAGCTTCCGCAGCTGGCTAGCCCAATGTTGTAAACACAATTATTTGTGGCGGGGGGGACAGCAGGGGGGACACTCTTACATCATGATTGTCCTGTCAACCAACATGCAGTCTTATGCCATCGCACCTTGAGTTGAAACTTTGCCAAATCGAAAACGCCTGGTTGACTACTGAGCAGCTTCACCACTGGCCATGCACCACAGGGTGCCTGCAGAGAACTACCTGCCACATACTTCTGCTTCAGCTCACTGCTGCAGGCGCGCAGGGTGCTGTTGGAGCAGAGTGTGCACGAGATGTCAGAGCAAGAGACCGCCCTGCACACGTCAAAGGAAGGACCGCAGCAACCTAGTTCAAGCAAACTGGATGAATGGGGAGGGGGAGAGGGGAGGCTGCATTGGCTGCATGAATGTTGCAAGATATGCCTCAGATGGATCCAGATAGAACTAGTCCTCTGGCAAGGTGCCTGCCTGCTGCTGGTGGTGGACTCTTGAGCTGGTTGAACTTGTTCCAGGACCCCTCTTTGGCACACCAAGAGGGGACCAAAACAACATCAACCAGCACCAGAGTCCACAACCACGGCCTGACGAACCTTGTCGATGCATATGGCGTGTCATGCAACTGGACTTGCAACAGGTGGTAAGAGTTGTGCACCGCACCTCGCCCCAAATCAGTCCATAAAAGATGCACTGTGTACAAGCCAGGCGAGCATACTGATCTTCAATACCACACAAAGAGCTGCTGTTTTCTTGTGCATTGGGCTGATAATTATTTGCACGGTACGCACGTATGAAGACAACAGTGTGTGCGAACTCACTTGCAAGAGTGCTGCAGTTGCACAGTCAGCAGACTCCGGCTGACTGCTTGACCGGCATCTGCAGGGGCTGCATCGTCTGCAGCCCCTAATCTCTTCGACAGTGACGTAGCGACAACCTACGGCGACAAACAATGTCAGCGGTCATGATTATGAAAAACGTGAAAATCGGGCGATGGGCAGCTCTTGCTTGAACCTTCCGAAATCCAGCAGATTACTGTTAAACGCATTAAATTAAGTGCAATGCAGAGGTCTGGGCACAGCAAGAGCGCTGGCAGACCACGCAACAAAGGCGACCCTACCATCTTGCTGTTGCAGCCCTTGTCCTTGGTTGTAGGCAGTTGAACTGCAATTGTTAGCACCGTAGCCAGCCATATTTGGCAACTTATGCATAGTCATCTTGGAAGCGAGCAAGCTACGCAGAAGCGTGCTTGTAGGGAGACTTTTACTGCTCCATTGTGCTGAACGCTTTGTTGTTTCCCAGAGTCACAGCAATTGATGGTGTGCAAATATGGTGTGCGTTTATATGGACACATTCGCACACTTCAAGACCCTTATACCCCGCGTTGGTCAATCTCCTTCGGCTGTTTCGCAACGCTTTTGATGTTCAGCGCCTAGATATGAACCTGGGCGACGATTATCTGCAATAATATGCTTGGAGGTCTGCCATCATGGTCAGCTTCTTCTTGTAACACACAGTTGTATCCGGTTCCCCTCTTTGGCAGCAGACTTTGGTCACAGTGTTCATCACACTCAGAGCACTGTCATCTGATGAACTATGACTCTCCGCTACATCATCTCGTGACGACGAAGACGACGACTGCTGCATACACAGACTACTTGCGCAGCAACCTTGCACAGGCAGCTTAACCTTGCACAGGCGACCGTGCCAACAAATGATCATGGTGGCACCTTCTCACACTGTCAGTGGCCCCAACATCTCGTACAGGACACCGTCATTCGTGCACTCTTGACTCCACTGCCTGTACAGGTCTGCAACGCCCTTTGCAGGTCCAGGTTGATGCGCTGACAGCATTGCACCAGCAGGTGCAGTGTCACTGTAAACCAACGGCAGGTGCTGATGAGTCTCTGCTGCAGTAGAAGCCACAGCAGCAGCGCCGAGAGGCTGATGGGGCTGTTGCTGCCATTCTCGCTCCAAATGCTGCTGTGGCTGTGGCTGCATGTGGTGTGTGTGGCCAGGTGCACCCAGAGGTTGCAACTGCTGATGATGGGCAGCAGCATGGTCCAAGCCATTGAAGTTGTCCAATGCTGTCCTTACAACTGGCGCAAACAGTGTATCACACATATGTGAGGCCCTTGGAGTGTTGAAATCGTCATGTGTTGCCTGCATGGTCCTGCCGCTGCTGATGAGTTGTGCTGAGCCCATCTGAACTGGCACCTCTGTGTGCAGCTGCTGCCTAGGAAAGGGATTCTCCCACCCCTGCTGCTGGACAGGTGTGTTTGCGCTAACAGGTGGGTTGGTGTTGCGTATTGGCAGAACCTGCAAAGCTTCTTGAGGTGTGGCCCATGCTGCTGTGTTGTAAGGCTGCCAATCCTGCTGCTGTTGGACTGGCAGCAGCAAGTTGTGATTCGTGTAAAATCCTCTGAATATTGCTCCAGCTGCCAGGCTATCAAATGCTGGTCCTATTGGCAACACTGGACCATCAGATGTGGCTGCCATACCTGCACAATATTCAGCAAACTGCACAGATGAAGGTCCATCACGACCAGCTGCTGTCCAGTAGCCGCTAGCACCTGCCGAAGCCTGCAGCTGGCTCATTGCTGGTGGTCGTGGTGCTGCAACAGCACAATAGCTGCCACTGCTAGGATTCCCGCTGTGAGGAGGACGATGTCCTTGTGTTCCATTCGCGACCCACTGACCAGCAGCCACCGGTGTCAAATACTGCTGAGCAGCATTCTGTGCACCGCAACCCAGTTGGCCTCTAGGCAGACAGGGTGCCACTTGTTGAACCTGATAACCAAGTCCATTCTGCTGAGTCCCAAGTAACTGATGTGCCAAACTGATGGTTCTAAAAGCCTCCTCACCCTCCCCTTGCTGCTGCTGCTGCTGCTGGCTTGAATTCACGGTGCTGAATCCTTCAAGCTGTTGCATGCCACTCAATGTCAAAGTGCGTGATCCTGCAGCCACAGAACAATGCAAATTCAATGACTCAACACAGTCTGGCCAATTCCAGCCCTTTTGAAAAGCAAGGGAATAAGATTATCAGTGCCGACTTTCTTGAAGTCTAAGAAAATCTGAGATGGTCTTGTACATGGTCTCTTCAGATGTGTAACACCACTTGCTCCAGTATGAAGCAGCAAATCGTTTCAGTAAGTGGGGATACATACAGACTAGCAGTCTACTGAACTTCACAATGACCTGAGGTTGGGCTTTAGTCACCAAGGCCAACAGTGCCACCCATTTTTAGAGAGGAAGCTCGACTGGAAAACCCACCCACCTGACACTGCTGGTGCTGCTGCCAATGCTGAGAAGCCCAGGCCTCCAGCAGTGTGCTGCTCCTGGAACTGCTGCTGCTGCTGCTGCTGCTGCTGCGGTTGTTGATGTTGGTTCTGTTGCTGACGATGAGGTTGACGCTGCTGCTGCTGGACTGCTGCAAGTGCTACTGATACTGCTTCTGCAACTGCTTTTGCTAGTGCTGCCGCTGGTGTAGATAGTGGTGCTGGAGCTGCCAAGTTCCCCAAGTACCTGTGATTGGGCAACCTGGTTGTTTTGGATACATGTGCAGGTTGGCATTTTTGCATGCCGCATGAACAGTTTGAGCACCTGGGAAAAGTACAGCTGCCGCAAGCAATGCTGTGCTTTCTGACTCCTTGTAAGGCTGCTTTTGTGCTTATGACATCTCCTGTTACTGCTGCATCTGCTGCATCTGCTGCTGCTGGTCCTGCATCCGATGCAGCAGATGCAGAAGCTGCGGTTGCTGCTTCTGTCTCTTCTTCTGTCTCTGCTGCTGCTGCTTCCAGAGCAGCAACTAGGCTGGCTCCAGAATCTTCTGCTGCTGTCTGTGCATCTGAACCCAGACTGGCTGGCGCCTCAAGTCCAGCCAACAATGACATGTTGAGGGACGATATACTAGTACTGGCCTCTGTGGCAGCAGCAACTGCTCCAGCAGATGCCAAGCACCTTGCAGTTGCTGATCTGGTATGCCTGTGATTTCTGCCCAGGGCAATGCTGCTCTGCTCACTAGAAGGCTTCTGCCTCTTGTTGTTGTTCATAGTCTGATTCTTCACAGAAGGCTTCAGCTGCTGCCCTGGGGCCTGGCATACATCTCTTTTTTCCTGCCGCTGCAATGCTTTGACCCTGCGCCGCTGCTTGCGAGCATAATTATGGCGATCAAGCCGCAGGCGACATGACCTGGGAGGATGGAAAGCGTATACCAGACCTCAATAGGTTCCGGTCAGGCTTTTCAGGTCAGTGTCAGCGGCCTCACTGTTGCGGGAGTACACCATTATTTCATTGATATAAGTGTGACAGTGCTCAACAGCCGTGGCAAGTACTTGGCCCAGGTACTAGCGGCCAGGACAATCATTGTCCACTTGTGACAAGAGTGCATTGGGTCCTTTCAATATGCAATGAAATATCATGTTGGTATGAAGAAGTTTGTCAGCCTTCTTTGCATTTTTTGTGAATAATTATATGAGTGAATATTTGACTGAGTGCCCTACCTCTTAGTCCCATCAAATTCGCCCAGCGCGTGAAACTTGTTGCACTGCTGGCAGAATCTGGAAGGTCGGCCATGGATAGTCACACAGAGGGCCACCAGGTGCTTGGGACAGGCCCGGTATCTAGCACAGTAGGGCTTGCATGTTGGCAACTCATCATTGCAATCATCAGCCTGCATTTAAAAGCCACAACTGCGGTCTGTGATGCTTTACTCACCGCCACTGGCCTGGCAGGATACTATCCTGCTACTATCCTGCTCGGAGCCAGTAGAATGGTGTACCATACCATGGCTCAACTTGAATGACCCTTAGCATAGGTAGCAAGTTGGCGATGCATGGCATCGGCAGAGTACATGCTATTCCAAGGGACATCGTAGCAAGCTGACCGGTGAACTGCCAAGCAGCTGTATGTGACAGCTAACAATGCCCAGCACTGAGTATCTAATAGGCAGCAGCAGCTCTGTTAGAAGATCTACAGCCAGTGGCTGCCGCCCCAGGGTTGAAAATTCACACAACCAAGAATTGCACGACCAAGAAATGATGCCTGACTACAGGAACATCGCAGTGCTCTGCTGGCATCACCGTCAAACAGCATGCTGTCATCGTAACAACCACAGGAAACGAGGTTTCTTCAAGCACACTGGCTAGTAAGCTGCATCTTCCAACTAGTTACAGTAAGGCAGCCACAGCTGGCATAGACACAGAACTGCTGTTGATCAGTGCTCGGGCGTTTTTCGAGTCTCTTTCAGCCTTACCTGGCAAGAGTGCACCTTTATGGTCATTTTGGAGCGTCTGCTGCTGCGAGATTCCTTTCAAGCCACGTTGGTCTGCTGCAGACCAACTGCAGACGGCAATTGCAGTCAAGGCTGAGGTCAGCACCCTTATCGTCTTGTTTGATATTTAAAAGTGTCTAATTTCACCACCGCGCCGCAACCAACTGCATATGCGGTGTTTACACGGAACCACTCGACCAACTACTGTAGCATCCGCGGGAAGTGTGCAGACTGTAAGAAGAGTTGACAACGTAGGATTTGACCTGATTGTAAGTCCCTGCAACCCAGAAAGCTCTGTGCTGTACGCTGGCTGAGCCAGCCTGGCTCCCTTATTGTATGAGTGACAGCGGGAATCCCTAGCTTCGAAGCTGCATGGCAGGCCAGTCGGGACAATACATTTGCTCACTAACAGATGCGTTCTGTAATGTACTCATGCGCAGACTAGCACCACGAAAGGCCTAAAGCCGCGCCTGTCCTGGAATAGGCCCCGCCCCAGATGCATTGGCCTATGCGGGTCTGAGGTCACCAAGATAACTCAAAATTTTACAATACAAGCACCCGCAGGCATACGACATTGACAGCGGTGACCAGAAAACAAAGAGTTGCATCTGCGAGCGACATTGGACCGCTTCACAAGCCGATGACAGGCGACAACAAGGCACCCAATTGCATAACGATCCAACAGGAGCGCACAATGTGATGTGCTGTATAAAGCGACGCTGTTTGTACAGCAGGAGCCACACATGCCAGTGGTCCAGTTTGCTGCCTGCACGTCAGCATGTGAGCTGCCAACACGTGTACGGCAGTGCACGGCACGACTTGCAGGTACTGATTGACATGCATAACTAGCAACCAGGAAACAAGAGGTCTCGTAACTCCTTCACTGTGCCGAAAAGCACCAACTAAGGCTAATCAGTACTGCTGCAGATGCTAGCGCTGTAATCGATATATGCACCCCATGATAATTGCTACCACTCGTATGTACAGTGATAGCATTTGCGCCATCTGTGTTGTAATGTAATCTACGGGCTTTGCTCAATCCACCACTCATATCCACACCTTCTATGTCATCCCTGGCCCCTCCCCGCCCACTGCGTCTGTTTCTTCTTCTCTTTCTGTGCTGCTCTGCTAAACTTTCCCTTAGCTGCCTCCAGCAGTGGATCAAACACAACATAGTCATCCAAGTTGTCACTCCTGGCCATGGCATCAACACCAGCACCAACAGCCTTGCTGAACTCAAGCCTGGAGAACAGGCACAGCAGCAGCAGCAGGCACCGAGCAGCAGCACCAGCAGCAGCAGCAGCAGCAGCAGAGCTTGAGTTCAGCATGGTGAACACCTCAGCATGGAGGGCTTGGCTCAAACACACACTTAATGAGAGCAGCAGGAGCAGCAGAGGTGTGCACAAGTGGATATAGCATGATACACGTCTCACCATATAGGTTCAGCAGCACAGTATGGCATCACCATTCCTAGATGGCGGCCCCCTCGCATGTTAGTTCATTTGCCAGCTCATCTAATGTTGCATGGCTCTAATCCTTTCATATAGACTTGGACGTCACACACAGGAGCAGCAACAATAGCAGCACACAACAAGCACCAAGGGAACAAGGGAATGGACACCTGTGCACTTACTTATGTTGCCTGAGGCTGGCCAGATCATCTTCATCATCGTCCTGTTGGTTCAGATAGTCATCAACACGCCACGCCGCAGGCATGTACGCACGGTGGTCGATGTCACCGCGGACCTGGGGGTGCCAACAGGACAGCAGGACGGCAGCGAGCACATCTTCAACTTGGCAACTTGACAAGCATTAAAGACCAGCTAGCCAGCCAGCCAGCCAGCCAGCTAGTAGATTAAAAGTAGATTGCGGCAAACAAGCCATAGAGCGGCATCTGTGCCAAATGAAGACACCACTGTTACACTAACCTGTATCGGGGAGCTTGAATATGACAAGATGCTTGATGTCAACATGAGCAGGCGTGATTGACATTTGTTGGTTGAGGTTTGTTTGCCGGCAAGCATATGCAGATGTGGCTTTGGGATATGCCAGGTGGAACAGCACAATGCACTGAGCTTCAACAGTTCACATTAAATGAGTTGGCTTTCAGGTATGTCAGCACTTGGTACATCAAGGGATGGTGATGCTGGGTAAAGAGCAATCAAGTGTTGCTGATGTGCAGGCAGCTCTGGGCCGCTTACTGCTTGACCTGTCACCATGCAACTGCAACTAACACACAGGTAAAGTAGCTCCCTTTAGCTGTGCTGGCCCTGCTGTCAGCTGTGGTTGCCTGCTGCTGCCAAGCCCAGGCAGCCAGTAAGAACCCTAAACCCAGCCATGTCTTACCTAAGCTTCAAGCCTGAAGCTTTTTTGGGTAAGACATGAAAAGTCTAAGCTCTTGCAGTAACTGTATCAAGACTAACAACCAGGCAACCGCCTTGGTATGGATCAATGCTGGATCCAAGCATACCTTTCCATCATATGCCTGTTCGCTTTGCGCTTGTTGCTGCTTGCTCGCCTGCGCTGCTGCTGCTGCTGCTGCTGCCGCAGCTGCTGCTGCTATCTCTGCTGCTTCTCTTTCTTCGGCAGCAGCCTTGTCAGCAGCAGCAGCTGCTGCTGCTGCTTGCTCAGTTTCACTCTGTTGCTGCTGCTGCTTCTTACTTGTTGTCCTGAGCTTGCTTGTGAAGGCCGCAAGACGAGCCAGGGTCTCCTTCTGCCTGTTGCCAACCTGCAGATGAAGATAACCAAACCCCCAGCTGAGAAACTACAAACAGTGATATTCACAAATAACACTCACTTGTAATGGTAATCACACATGGTACTCACACAGAAAACTTGCCATACCATAATAATGTACCATGCACATGTTGACAGAATCAATCAAGTCAGCTGCCACCTGGCACTGCATCACACATACTAACAGAGCGTGCTGCCTGCATGTGGTATGTCCCAAGGCATGCACATCATGTCAAAGGACCACCACCACCACCACCACTGCACACCTGCTGTTTCCTGGTTTTGTACTTCTGTCTGCTGAGTTCAAAGGCCTTTAGCAACTCGGCATCAGCAACTGAGTCATTAACACGGATCCTGAAACATCGGATACAATAGCATTCAGCCGCAGCCGCAGCCGCAGCAATAACATCAGAGATTAAAGTTTGCAGCCTGCTCCAGTGAACCCCCTCTTGCAACACAAGATGCACCGCTCAATGGTCCTAGAGGAATTCTTGCTTGATGTCACCTTGTAGTGACAGCGAGCAGGGAGTCCCCTGGGACCGAGTGAGCGGTGCATATCGTGTTGCTAGAGGTGTTTCACTGGAGCAGGCTACACTGGAAACCATATGGTGTAGACAACAAACTCCTCTTTCTCACAATAAAGGCATGGTGGCTGTGATGAAGGATAATTTGAAAATATAAACTGGCTGGTGGACCTGATGACAAGCACTCTGCCAGCTCTCTTGGTTCTATCGCTCTCTGCTGCTCCCAGCCCTTCCCACCCGGGGTTAGCCTGACTGCTCACCTTCCAGGACCTTGCTTGCTTTTGACCTCATACAACTCATCCTCTTTGCTCTTGGGCTTGCTGACACCGCCATTGCCATCTGCTGCTGTCGGCTCTGCTGCAGCTGCCTTCTGCTCATCCCTCTCCACACCCCTGCTTCTGCTCCTACTTCTGCTGCTGCTGCTGCCAGATCTGGCCCGGCTCCTGCCTCTGGATTTCCAATCACCTCCTCTCCCTCCCTCACCATCCCCTGCTGCTGCTGCTGCTGCTGCTGCTGCTGCTGCTGCTGTTCGTGCAGCACGTGCCTTGTCTGCTTTATCTGCTGCTGCTTTTACCCGCTCGGCAACAGCAGCAGCAGCACCAGCACCAGCAGATTTGGGACCTCGTTTCCTGCGAGTAGCGTCATCTTCTGAATCATCATCGCTGCTGCTGCTGCTGCCACGGCCCCGCTTGGCACCTAGCAAGAAACACCAGGCGATATTCAGCAGTCAATGGGCTGTTGTCTTGATTTTGTCAGCATGCCCCGCTGGGGTAAAAAGCATGAAGCAAATTGCTAATAGGCTGCAAAGTCTGCAGGTATGATGTAGCTGCTATGAGGAGCCGGTGGGATACCACATAGCAGTCATGTAATGTGATACCACGGCCAATGCAACATTGGCCGGTGACCCCGTCGATTGTTGTGCTGATTTCCGCTGCTGTGCCACACTATACAGACAGGGGTTGCAGTGCTGCTCTACCAACACAACACACAACAAGGGACAATTACATGGATTTCTGTCAAATGACTGGCAACCATGCCTCTAACACCTTACCATTGATTTGAGGTCCTGCTCACCTCTGAGTTTATCTTGCACCCCTTTCAATGCTGCTGCCCGTGCCTGCTGCTCTGCCAGCACCTCTTCAGGTGTCTCTTCAGCTGCCAGCAGCTTTGTGTCACCCTTCAACACCTCATGGGCAGACTTGATCTTTGCTGCTGCTGTTGCTGTTGCTGCTGCCAGGTGCTGTTCTTCCTCTTCTGCTTGGTCACCAAATGACAGCAGGGCCAGGTTGCGTTTGCGAGTCTTGCGCTCCTTGCGCGACTCTTCGGCCTTCCTGCAAGATACAACAGTGAGTTCTTTTGCTTTCTCCATTTTTCAACCTTTCCTTCCTTCCTTCCTTCCTTGCTTCCTTGTTTCCTTTCTTCTTTATCTTTCATTTGTCACACGATGATACTGTATGCAGTCCTTGTATGTACCTAAGTATTTCTGAACCTGACCACTGTAAGGCTGTTTGATATCCAGGGATACTGCATTCAAGAAGCATATGTTGCTAAGCAGCTTCAGTGAGCATGCAAGGAGGCAATGGCTGCGCTGTTTTCGTTGCTTTAGCCCCCTGCTCGGTGTTCATGCAGATTTAAGGCCAAGTCCTGTGACGCACTTGAACTGTTCTTGTGCCTTCCTCTCTTCAGGTGTTATTCTTGGTGTTATGTCGTCAAATGGGTTCCAAATAACATCCGCTGACAAGATGCGGGGAGCATCGACAGGACGGTCAGTTGTCTCATCTACCTGCAAATAAAAAACAGATAACAATCATTGCACAATTTATTTTTATCTGTCGTGCACCCGATTGCTTGTCATACCAGCCTGCCAGATCGCATACATGTGTCATCTTTCTGCCCTGATGACAATGTCAATTCACCTTTGCTGCGTCAGAAGTTTCAAGTGCATGGCTCTCTTGGTGTTGCACCTTTGCTGCGTCTTGTCAGGCAGGCACCTAGACAAGAGTATTTCTTCTTCCAAACAAGACTAATGCACACTATTGGTTGCTTGGCTTGCAGGGGATGTTGATCCTACCTCCAAGTCATTGAGCCTCAGCATGTTATATATGGTGTCCCCAACTATCTTGCCAAATATGGTGTTTTTGCGGTCAAGCCAATCACACCTGCGATGTCACAAACACCAACGGTCATCCATCAATCAACTTGCTCTATGCATTTCAAGGCAAAACAAAACAAAAAACAATACCTGTAGAAACAATACCTGTGGCTGCCAGGAGGCCTATGTATGCCCCCGACAGGTGTATGGATCCACATATAGAATGGAAAAACCTTCTAGACCTCCATTTGAGCCACCTACAGGCTGCACCTGCAGCATGGCTGGTGCTGCACACACTGTGGCAGCATCCAAACTGTCACACCCCTCCTTGCAAGACACACCAAAAGACAGAATGGGATTATTGGACCAGCAAGGATCATGCCTGTCAACACCGCCACATTTGATTCCAGATGACCGCCCTGCCACTCACTTGTCGAGCGTGATGAAAAACTGGCTGCCGTTTGTGTGGGGCTCATTGCGGTTTGCGCAGGCCACTAGACCTCGATGACTAAACCTCAGCCTGCTGTGAAACTCGTCCTTGAAAGGACCATCATAAATTGACTCGCCACCTGCACCAACAGCAATAATGGGGTAAGCAGGATATGGTATTGACGTGTCTTGGCAAGGCAAGTACTGTGCAGGGGCAGGTGTGTCTGATGTTGCCATGTTGATAGAGTTAGGGGAACATTCTGCTGCACTGGATGTTTCTGGGACCATTTCAGCTGTTAGCGGTCCTACTGGAGCGACTGCTGCTGCTGGCTGCAGTGCAGCTGTACTATAACACAACTGCTGACTTGGCCTGCGAGCATTGCTGCTGCAGGACTGTGCTGCTGCCACAAGGCATAACCATACAAGTACAAGTTGCAAACATGTGTTACAGACCCACTGATGACAGCTTGTCACTGTAATGAAATATAAATGGTAACAATGCTTTGATTGCTGAAAGAATTGCTGGTTTTTGGTTTTTGCAGTGTACCTTCCCCAGTGCCTGTTGGGTCCCCTGTCTGGGCCATGAAGTCCTTGATCACTCTGTGGAATATGCACCCGTCATAGAAACCCTCTAGGCACAGCTGTACGAAGTTGCGCACTGCCTGCAGGACAGATTCAACAATGCCAGATGGCAGTTTGCATCAGGGTCCATAAGGCAAAAAGTACCAGGCTCCCAGCTGGTCGTCCAGGTCAGGTGGCTACCGCAAAACAAGATAGCTGCTGATGTGGGGTCCTGATTGGTTCAAGATGTTTACTGCTGCAGTGATATATCAGACATCAGTTGATAAACGCTCGTGTGTAGAGTGCTATGTGGTTGCTGAGGAGATGATGGCCAGGGCTTGCAGAGAAACCTACGAGCCTGGACACTTGTGCCCACAGCTGCAAAGATCTTGAAGGTTGGTGCAGGTAAGACAGCAAGCAAGCAAACAACAGTCAACACCACACAGCACAGCTGGAAAGATACTGGACGTTATATTGCAGGGGCGAGCGCTAACAAGTGTCCTATGGGGTGGCAGCATGTGCAGCTGCCACTTGAGCATACAGCTGCTGCACACCTTGGGTGCTTCCTTGGCCCACAGCTCAATGTCTAGGTCCCCAATTGTGGTCTTCAAGGTGACCTAGCAAATGCAAATACAACTTGACAATGAGCTGTGAGCAGTAAAAGGCCCTTATGCTTGTTGATGGCACAACAGCAGCTGCTGGCAGCATTTTGCGAGGAGTCTCGGCCACAGTACAGCTTGCACACCTTCCCACGTGTTGGGGGTTCCGTGTTGTATATATTGGACATGCTGTTGCCCTCTGGAATAGCGCCGATAGCGTTCAAAAGCTGTTCACATACAGCGAGCTGTGCTAGTGATGGATGATTCTGACAAAGACTGGTGGTGAGTTGCCTTGTAACATGAAACGTGAACGACACGCAGATCCTCAGTACAGTAGGTATCCACGCAGACAGTGCTCTTTGATGGCAAGCTCTTTCAGACGGCACTTTACAGCTGAGCCAGCACAACAACCGCTCCTTGATCCTTGCTGCGGCAGTCAGAGTGCGTTGCAAATAGATGATGCTAGGCGGTGTATTGAGAGCACGAATTGATGAGTGATCCTTCTAAATTTAACAGTGTATTGCAGCAGTGCAGTCCCAGGTTTGCCTTTTCAGGCGAACCACGGTCTCGTTCGTCGTGTACCGCATTTTTTAGGGACTACTGGTCTATTCAAGGATTGCCTGTTGCTGCATGCACACACCACTGACAACGCTAGCACAGACGAGTGCTGATCGCACAACAGCAAGTGCTCGCAGGCTTGTTTTGCAAAGTAGACACTATATAATAGCACATTCAAGGCCTACGCGCCGCGTCCAGGCGCTGCAACTCGTTATGGCCAGTCCTACATCTGTTCTTGCAGTGGTACGAGCAGCAGCGCCCACCTTCAGGTCTGCATGCGATGCTATCGTAACATAAGTTACTGTTTCAGTACTCCTGATTGCAACGTGCCCACTCGGTCAATGCACTGCCTGCAGGAACCCTCATGACCAACTGGCCTTTGCAGTGCATGCTGCAATTCTGTCCAGTGGCTACAGATTAGTAGCTGTTGGCGAGCAAGCGCAACTGGACGGTGCGAAGGCCGATGTCAGCCACTTTATCATTCCTATACGTCATCGTACACCAACAGGCACCTCATGCCTGCTTGCATATCTGGACCTAGCAGATGCAGCCTGAATCAACACGCTGATGATGTATTGTATGGCCTATGTAGGTGCTCCATGCTGCCATGACAGTTTCAAAAAGCCAGATCTCTGAAGCTATTGCTGCAAGTGACTGTAGGTCTTCAAGCTGGCGCAGCTGATGTCCCAGTAACAGGCTGGAACAGCAGCAGCGAGCAGTACACCTTTGCTTACCTATCTGAAGACACCCTCACTTCAACCCCCACAGCAGCAGCAGATCCTGTCAAACTCCTCGTAAAGTCACTAGTACTTGGTGACAGCTTACTCACCACCTTAGCTTCTGACAAGGACTCAGTTGAACCCAGGGTTCTAGGTCTACCAGTGTCAGATTACGTGACAACTGGCGAGGCAGCAGCAGCAGTAGGCAGCAGCGCTGCCAGAACTTACAAGAACCTCGACCAGCTAACCAAAATGCTGAACACAGCAGTATCAGAGGTCACTGGATCAACAACAGCAGCAGGTGGTGACAGCGGCACCCAGAAGAAGCAGAAGGTTCAAGACACAGCTGCTGCCGTCGAAGGCCATAGTGGTCGCAGTGGTCCAAGGCCCTTGCAGCCAGGTTCAGATTGGGATGATAACCCTTCAATGACTGCACCGGAATTCCGACCTCCCCTCAGAGTCGGTAAGTGTCAGTTTATGCGCCTTGCAGCACCGCTTGCTGCTTCAGCTGCTGCTGGAGAGGAGGTGCTGAGCTGCTTTTTGCTGTAGCTGACGTCCCCCATATCTGTGAGGGGCCATGACATCATGCCAGTCCCAAAACATTCCCATGTTTCGTTATGCCACACGTTCAGCTCTCTCTATTGCAAGCTGCTTGCCTGTCCCTGCTCTCCAGGGTACAGGCACAACATGACTGTTCCAAAACGTTATCAGGACTATGCCAGCTGATCAGCTCTGTCTATTGCAAACGTCTCGCCTGTCTTTTGAAACATTCCTGCCTGTCTGTGTGCTGCAGGTCACGAAGACATCATGCCTGTTCTAGGTGGTGGTGTTGGAGGTGGGGGGTTGCCGGGAGGTCCACCACGTCATGGGCCAGCTGGGGGAGGTATGCATGTGGGACCAGGACATCCATTTTTTGCCGACAGGTAGGTACTACCAGTCACTGTACAACAGGGTTTTGATACTTTGCAGGTATCTTGCAGATACCTTGTGTTTACCTGGTGCATACCTGGTGTATATGTCATCATCTTGAGAGCAGTAGAAGTGTGATGATGTTCGTGTGGGCCACATGTGGTTCCCCCTACCATGCGGCACACTGGCAATAGTGGCATAGTGATTCCCCCATCAAAGCGCAGCTAGGCTTCAGTGAATCTGACTGCTTGTTGGTCCAACAAATGTACTTTCAACCTGTTGGGGCATGGCTGTGCAGGATGCGCCATCCGGATCTGATGCCTGGTCGTGGGCTAGGTGGTGGGGGTATACCAGGAGGGCCAGGAGGCATAAGATGGGACCCTATCAGTGAGTGAATGGTGGTTTCCTTCATAGATGCAACGGATTGTGTTCAAATGACATTGCAGGATCATTGAGTGTGTATTATGGGTTGGTAAACCTTGTGATTGCAAACAGGCATAACACTCCAGCAGCACGCTGCCTGTTCTTCAAGCAAACTGAGCATGTGCCGTCTGCATTGGAATGCTGCACAAGCACAACCACCTGCCTGAAGGACTGGGAGTGCTTTTATATTATTACTACTTGTTGTGCGGTCATGTGGGCCAGTCGCAGCAGTCATCGGTTACTTTCATAAATGAGCAGGTTGAGTTGTGAAGCAGCGCTTCAAGCAGCTCTCTGAGCCTCACCTTACTGACAGGCCTGTAGCCACAGGCAGGTCTATGACCCACTTATCATAACAAACTCTGTTGCATCCTCTGCCTCCTTGTACAGCAGCATTGAGCTCAACACGGCATAGAGTACAGTGAAAAGAGTTGTATTGTCTGTTGCTGGAACTGATCTACAGATCCTGAGGGGCTGGAGGGTTGGCGACCAGAAGACTTTCAGCGACCTCGACCAGGCCTGGGCCCTGGCCGTGGTGGTGGTAGAGGGCTTCATCCTGACATTGACCCAGATATTGGGCAGCCGGGGCCTGGTAGGGGAGCAGACTGGGATAACATGTTTGGTTAGAAGTATAATGGTGTCATGAGGGCGGTAGAGCTCTACCTCCTGCTAGTGTGCAAATGTGGGTTGCAGAGGCAATGTTGGCATTGGTCTTGTTGTTGATGGCTTCAAGCAACAACAAGACCAACGCCACCTCTGCAACCCACATCTTGCGCATTCTCTTTGAAGTAAAAAGGTAACAGTGAGCCCAACTTGTCTGGAGCATGGAGAGAAGCTCACCTCGTGCGTGAGGTTGGATAGAACGAGATGACTTCCGAGAGTTGTGTGTTAGTGTCGTAGTCAGATAGGCAGATCGGCGGAGGACAGCAAATTGTTGCATAGTCTTCTGTGCTCTATGAAGATGCAGGTCCTGCCTAGTTCTGACAGCATGTTCTTGTTCAGTTGCTTCACAGACATAATACTCTGAACAGCTGGTTGGCTGATTGATGCAGTCTGCAGGTCCGGTTGTGAGAAGTCTTTCAAGCTGCACTGCAGATCCGGCGGCTCACAGGGTTTTCCCTGGGCCTCCAGACATGTGTAGTGCACATATGTGCATGCTGCATGCCGTGCATTGATAGTTGTGTCATGGTCACTGCACTGGACATGCTGTGTATACTGAATAACGTTGTTTGGACACGGGTCGTGTGTCTGTAGATTCGCAAGTTCACTTGGAGTCGTTTCTGGAAGAACCATCTGCTTGTGATGCTCACACATGCTTCTCCATGTACCCGGTACATGTGACGGTTATATCATGGCCAGCCTCAGGCTGTTGCTATGTAAGCCGAACAAGTTGTTTTCAACCTGGTGTGGTGCCACCACACCAGTCTGAAAACAACTTGTTCGGCTTACAGTGTCAGACTCTGGTGTGTGTTGTATGTCTCTGGTGACTCTGGTGACAGTGTCAGACTCTGGTGTGTGTTGTATATCTTTCAAAATGAATCATACTGCTAGACAGCAACCAGATATGATCAGGATTGTCATCGACAGGCCCTATCCATGGCAACTCCTCAATCCTGATAGGCCGGCCCGTGGCAGGGCCTGACAGCCTGGGGAGTAACATACATACATACATACATACATACATATATATATATATATATATATATATATACCTACATACATACATAAACATGCATACATACATAAAATAAAATACATACATACATACATACATACATACATACATACAAAAATACAT